>OY982576.1:8275722-8448113 GCA_963859945.1 Euplagia quadripunctaria | reverse complement strand
GTTTATCTGACAGTGGAACACTTACTTTTATCAATCACTGCAAAGCCCATGACTAGCATACGGTTCAAAAATATTTTTTGAAAAATAAAACTTAAGCTTACTTATAATAATCCTTTAAAAAGTTATTAATGTGTAAAGTTAAAGATTTTAAATCGAACATATATTTTATTTTGGAATAATTCAATCTGTTACAGAAAAAACCCATAAAAACTAAGTTCAAAAATTATGCATGTTAGTTTCTATTAATTTCCTCAATAACAGAGTAAATAATTCCAAAATAATTGAATGTTTAAGAAAAGAGTTAAGGTTTGAGTTTGTGCGCCTTTATTTGTTTTTGCTCCTTTTTCAATGTGTATTTTCAAAATAATGTCCTACATTATTTTAATATATTGTTTACTGTACAGCCACAACCTTTTAAATTTAATTTTCTGAAAGACTTAAATCAATTAATATTTTTTTGAATACAAGGTTACGATACTCTTTATAAGTGTTCGTCAGAATTATTTTATGAATATCCTTAAATATTTTTTCATACTGTTTTATGGATTTTTCATCCGATCCTTGGATATAAATATTAAGGCAGAGTAGTAAATTTGATCAGAACTGCTATTTTTAAATGACAACTGTCCATAAAGTAGACACAATTGCAGGGTTTATAATTATTTTCTAAAATAAAAATGTTTAACTTCATGGCGTGTTTTACTTGAATAATTACAAGTTTTATCCCTGTTCGACAGACACAAATTCAACAACATTTATTAATTTCCACATTTAAATTTCATTTTCCTACCAGATAACATAGAGGAGCCATATCTACGATGCTTGTTCCGATTGTTCCAACGCGGTATCTAGACTTGTATATACAAATCCGCGTACAGCGTCATATATATATATATATATATATATATATATAAGTAATCCTTAAGTTAAACTCGCTTTAAACGAAATTCAATAAATACTCGAACAAATACTCACAAACCACTAAAGCTTTCTTGATTGGCATCAGCGTGTCCCATATAGCAACGTTTTTACTCTCGGAACTGTGACCGGCTAAAAACGAAACAAATTTTAGATTAACATTACAATTTATCTTTCTAAACCATTGGGAAGTAAGTTATATTTTACCTGTGGCAACTAAACTGCAAGAACCGAGAAATACGAAATCGCTAATTCCTTTACTGTGACACTGATGAGTCTGTAACAAAGAGTAAAATGTTTGCAAAGTAATGTTAATATTGCTATGCATATCATGCATGTAGCCAAAGAGAATAATCGTAATTTTTTTTAATAATAATAGCTTCACACATCTCACCCTTGGCCGTCTGATCCCAAACTAGGCAGAGCCTGTACTATGGTAACCAGACTGCTGATAAACATACTTATATATTTCTAAATACATACATATTGTAGATAAATATTTTATTTTTATTGTTGCTTCCAACTACCTCTCCTAATTGTCGTATCGGAATGAAACTTTATTTGTATACATGTAGTTTGGATGACAATATTATAATTTGGCATCTTGAATCTGATTTGATTATGGAGCCAGGTGGATACTATTCAATGGCTACTAGTAAACCCCTCGAGTTTGGACTCGACATTCGAGTTGACGAGTCCAATAAATTGGGCTTGGTAACTATGGTCTGATGATGAAGCCAAGAGGGTGGAAGTGGAACTCTGTTTTACTTTGTAATTAGGTTCGCCATTAAAGGTTTTTTTTTTGTTGTACTAAACTATGATTATTAATATAATGAGCCTTTCGCACCACACATTATTTTACTAAATTTATATACTAGCAGTTCCCGCGCATATTTATATATTTTGCACGGAACCCTAATTATTTTTCCAAAATAAAAGTAGCCTAAGCTACTCCTTATAACACCAGCTATCTGCCAGTGAAAGTCCAGTGGAAATCGGTCCACCCGTTTCGAATATTAGCCGGAACAAACAGACAGACACAAATAACTATGAGCTTAAAAAACTATTATTTTGACATTACAAACGGACTTCAATTTCATTTATTTGTATAGATAGAAATTGATTAAATGATGTTTCAACTATGTAAATCTTGTCAATACAAGACGCCTAATCCTATCGTTCTGAGTCCATTTTCTATTCTTCCCTAACTTTGTCCATCGGAACAACTTATAAAAACCCTTCAACATTTTCCATCCCTTATATTGTGTATCTACTTTATTTACCTTACCCTGTTGCTTCTGTATTACCCTAAGGTAGACTAGTGGAAAGGCCTGGTGAAATGGCGTGGAGTAACACCCACATTCAATACAGGCCTCATATTACACCTTCTATAATAACTTGTTATTATAGAAGGTGTAATATAACTATAAAACTTACAAAGAACGGTCTAGGCGAAGCGTGAGAATGCCCGGGCTGGTTCGGCGCTGGATGCAACTGCCACATCGCCAGGTTTCCATCAGCATCTGACGCAGCAAATTTGTTTCCATAGTCGGAGAACCGTACGCGCGTCACTTTGGCGAAAGCACCAGGCGCACGAGGAGACCATACGCATGAAGGGTGACCCCACTCCCATAGCTGAACGGAACCGTCCGCACCGCCCGTGAGGTCTATAAAACGAAAGTATTAATTGTAATGTCTATGAACTACATATTTATATTATTTATAGATGTCTAGTAAACACGTAATGCCTCATGAGCGATTTTTTTTATATGGCAACTGCAAACACTATCATGATTCGTATTCGATAAAGATCGACACAGGCAGATATGACATTATGTTATCCTTTTTCCTTAATTTTACATTTGAAAAAGCAAACTATTGTGCGGTGACTGTGTGTTCATTATATTTCTTTTTTTTTTAATTTACGATGTCGAATAATTGATGACTAATTTTATGTAATAAAGAAATTGAATTTGAATGTTTAAATCATGCACATGGCACATTTATTTTAGTATATTAAGCACAGTCAAAGACTTCGCAATACTCTAAGATTTGATGTGTTACTTTACATTTAGTTCTAAATAGATTATTATGATTTTAAAGAATCTATGTACAATTTGCGATCTCTTCCTGGCAATGAGAAACAATTGTGAAAGATAAAAATCGGCCCTGCTAGCTAATGCAGTTCATTTTACCATTTATATGCTCATATTATGGATAGACACAGATTTATTGTAGAGGTTAAATACTAAAAACTTACACAATGGTTGTGAGGGATGTGCCGCCATTCTCTTAATGTTGTCGATTTTGTGTTTCAGCACCTACAGAGAAACTTAACATTAGAGCATTATATTTCATAAGCTATAAAATACGCTACACTCACTGCTAATTGAATTAGTCATGTTAGACAACAAACATACAGTTCATGCTCATTAATAATAAAATAAATGTGCAAAAAGATAACGCAACACATAAAGTAGCAATAAAATGAAAACAAAAACCAATTAACACCGGTCAGATGATACATATGTTTGAATTCAGCTACGGAGGTCATGAAAAAATATGTGACCTAATCGAAATAAAATCCACTGATGTGAAGAGCCACTGAAAAATTAAAAATGATAAGAATATACTAGTAGAAAATAAAAAAAAAACATGTGAACGGTCTAGCGAAAAGAACTATCGCAGCACGAAAATTAAAAAAGTAGTGGTGACGAGAGAAGAATAGTAATATAATTCGAATAACTAAATGAAACATTGAGTTTTAAATAAAACGAAGGGAGTGCGGACCGTCGGTTAAAGGACGTGGTGTCATCATTGACAGGGGATGGTCTAGGGGGTTCACTGACCGGTTTCATGAGAAGCTTCGAACGGTGCAGCACCAGCCGACAGTATTTCGGGTCGTGGCAACCCGGGAACTGTAGGCCCTTCACCTGCGACCAACACTCTGTTATACGGACTCATACGCTAACATAAACATTTCAAATTATGGCAATAAGACAATTTCTGACCAACTATACCGCTCCGGTAGTGTAAGTTACCGGTATGTGTATTCTTCTAATCGTATAGAGGATATTAAGCATATTGAACCCATAGAGCAGGTTTAACGAATCTCTCCGTCTCTTTTAAGTGTTCTCTATAAACGTCACAGTTTGATAAAGAGTCTGAAAGAAAGCGTGGGCCAAGCCTGAGGCGATACGAACAATAGTACAGAGACATTTTTGTACGAACACAACCACACCACGTTAAAATTCCATTTTTTTATTAACAAAACTGAATGAATAAACGCATTTTCATTTAAAAAATCGACACCTTTTGTAGATGTTAAAAGAAAAAATGACCTAGTTTTGAAATACGCATTATGTTTGTTCCGTTGGTGGTTTTTCCAATTACAAGAAATAATATAAATGTTTTTGTTCTTAATAGATGTATGTCTTTATAGAACGAACAGTTCTTGATGTGTTATGTATTTAGTAATTGAAATAACACCCATTATGATGCCATGCCATGATGGCAACAGCTAAGGATAAAACTTTACCATGGATTTAAACAAACCGAATGTCCTCAATTCTTCACTTCGCAAAAGAATTTCTGATCAGGTATGACAAGCACATCTCGGCGTCGTCGTGATCTGATTTTTAGTAACTTTACAGGAGAGCAGTTTAAAGTTTTACGTAATATTTTGAAAACTGCTGTTTCTGTTAATGAAATCTGAAAATGTTACTGTGTGTATGAGCTTTGTAAAATGTTTTGTTTTATGAGAGAGTATAATGCTTTCAGTAGGCTTATGCCAAAAACAAAATCTGTCAAAAAATTAAATCCGCCGTTTTTCTACGACTGCGACGATCTGTATTGTGCAAACTTTCGCGGCAAATATTTCGTCTTTGGAAGTAGGTTCCATAGTTTGGTAGCAAATGAAGTATTTTATTGCAGAACCGTTCGATTCCAATTTTTTTTGCGGTTTATATTTAGCTGTTACAATCGTTGAGTTAACATCAGAGCATGAGTTGACACCAAAATTTAACACATTTCTTTATCTACATTTTTGCACATACTGTCTGTAACCTAAAAGCGGGTTTAATATGTTTACTGACGTTACACCATACGAAAAAAGACAAGGAACATTATTATTACATGAAACACCCAAGATTATGAATCTAATTGCCCTGAAGTGTCTTTATTAAATATTTATCTCTCATTTGCATATAGCTCCGCATTGTTGAGGTTAAACATAAAGAAGCAATATTTCCGTATGTTAAATGTCTCTAGTACAAAAACAAAAAAATAAAAAAAGCACCAAAATGTTTTGCTTTTAATAATTTCAAGTTATACTTTTAAACTGTCAGCGCTAATGGTGGTCATCCATAGAACTTTGTTTTGTATTGTGGTTAAATATTTATTTATTATACAATATATTTAAGTACCTATATATATGATGACTTTTATGTTTTATTATTATATTTTTAGATATTTAATTCTTCTGTACATGTGTCTGTAATTGAAGTCCTCCTAAACCGTTAGACTGAATTTGAGTGGGTTCCTGGATGGTTTACATTCACAATTGTACCCGGTAGGTGGCGTATTGGACCACAAAACAGTTACACATTGCATCGTACAATATAAATGTTAATATGACAAAATTAGTTAACTATGTAACCCACTCTTATGTCCGTAGAATAATACAGAAGTTGAAGAGAGTTAAATTGTGCTAACCTCCATGTACAATCACATAATTATTTTTTAAATTTACGGCTATCATCAGTAGTACGCATGTACGTGACGAAATAGTATTTAATTAAATTGTAATTATTAGGAAATACGTGCAAACATGTTAGTTTGATATGTTTCGGCTTGCACCCGCTCCATGTATAATGTATACATATATCTTTTGATTGTTATATAGTATATAAGAAAAGATTTTATTACATAAAATTAGTCAGTCCACGAGTCTAGTAATAAACCAATATTAACTCGTCTATAATTGCGAAATCGCAATAAATTAATTGTGCAAAAATGTCTAAATTAACAAAGTTTGTGTTATCCTAACTTTCAAACTTTCGCGTTCCATGATATAATTATGTATTTCCACGGGAATTAACGCGATCACGAAAAGGTATTACATACCTCTGAATTGCCTGACTTTTCGACCAGGTTGCACTGGCCGTGGTCACAGGCTGACGACCTGGTCGATGTGTCAGTGTACTGTATGTATATACTTGTATGTATCTGGGGGTAGTATATGACGCCAGTAATAAACCAGTTACGGAGCTAAACGGTCGTTTTATTGAGTACGGACACACTATCTGACGACAAGGACGCGAGTTACCTACAAATAAAATATTTAAAAAAAAAAACGGTAAAATGGCAAGTTTTCTCGGAAATTTAAGTGTATTCGACTATAAGATTCACGAATGGAATGTGTTTTACGGAAAGTTAAAACAATTTGTTAAGTTAAACAACATATCAGACACGAATAAGAGTGCAGTGTTGTTAACGCGTTTATCGGACGAGTCATACCGTCTGCTTCGGAACCTCGTTCATCCTAAAGCTCTGGAGGAGATAGCTTATGATGAGCTGGTTGAAGTATTCGACAGACACTTTACACCAAAGAGGTCGACGTTTGCTGATAGGGCGAAGTTCTATGAAGCCACAAGATCCGACGTTGAAAGCATCGAGGAGTGGGTGGCGCGGCTGCGAGGCTTAGCGGTTTATTGTGAGTTTGGCACGGAGCTGGACACGCTTCTACGCGATCGGTTTGTGCTCGGGTTTAAGGCGGGACACGAGCGTGATAAACTCTTTGAATGCAGTTCCAAGACGTTGACGCTCGCGGAGGCACTGGAAGTCGCACAGAAGGCGTCATGTGCGCGAGAAGCACGCACTGGCGTTATGGGCGCAGTAGCTATGAAGGAGGAGCCAGTGTAATACGCACGCGCTGGCGCAAGCGGAGGCCCTTCGCGCTCCGATATCGCCACCGGGTAATTTAATTTGTAAAAAAGGCACTAGGATATAGAATGTTTCAAATTTATTTTAAGGATTATGATACAAAATGTTCCAGACATATCGATCAAATGAGAAAGTTTACGGGTGCAAGTATAATGAGTAAGTTTGTGAAAGCGTCCGGTACTGTACTGCAACGGCCGCCTTCAGCAGCGTCGCCCACCGTGCAGGCCTCCGTCCTCGCGAACCCGCCGCCCGCATCTCACTCATCAATTTCACCAGCCAAAATTGTGGTGGAGGTGCAGGTCGCGACCGAAAGTGAAAGGGTTATGGGTGCTAATAGGTCTGATAGCATTAGCGTAGTAGAACAGAGGTTAGAAGATTATAAGGAAAAGGTGAAGGGCTGCGAGGTAACCGCAAAGGAGGTTCAATTGGCTGAGCAAAATAGAGCTGATTTGAGTATAAATAGTAAAGAAAGTTCAGCAAATGCCAGTCCGATTGGGCGCTCCAGGCGGCCAAGAAAATAAATATTTTAAATAAATATCTAAGGTTACTACCATAATGTATATTTGTCATTGTTACAGATTTACAAACTAATGTTGGAGGGATGTACTGTATGTATATACTTGTATGTATCTGGGGGTAGTATATGACGCCAGTAATAAACAAGTTACGGAGCTAAACGGTCGTTTTATTGAGTACGGACACACTAGTCAGGCAATTCAGAGGTATGTAATACCTTTTCGTGATCGCGTTAATTCCCGTGGAAATACTTGTGTGTTATAATTATTCAAAAGACGGGTAGTATTGTAATGCAAAGGACATTTATTCATTCAGCCAGTTTACTGCGGGAGTTATTACGTGAACGTACATTTACAATATACGCTTCATATCCTGTTGGTACCGTACTGCCCCGTCGCTCCAGCTGTGGACGTTTTTGTTACCTTGTTAGCGCTAGGTAGGTTATTAGACAAATAGTAATTACATTTACAAAGCATATTTGTCACTTTTTGTAAAAGACAAGTAACTGGTCCTCCTTGTGTCCCAGTGTTATTATTATTTAGAAAAGAAGACATTTACGTATGCTGAAATAACACGATAGTAAAGTTTGTTTTTCAAATTTGATACTATCAGTTTATGATTATAATTTGAAAGCAATATTAGGCTTGGCTTTAAGCCTAGAGATGCGTGCATAATGAATGACTGGAAAATAACAAAGTACTCACTCAACATTACAAAGGAAACTAACCTTTTTAAGTAAGGTCAGATGAGGCACGTATTATTATTATATAATATATAACATAATAAAAAATATTTATTTATTATTCCCTTTACGTTTAATAAACGTACATGTCATATAATACAATTCAAGAGTTAGAAGTAAATTAGTTTATTAGTGCATAATATTAAGACACACTTTGCCTGAAAGTCACTGAACACATTCGAAGTTTATAACTTCCCCAAGCGTTATACAAGAGTTACAAAATATTATAATTCTGTATAACTCCAACAGCACAATATTGTTATTTTTCTTGAATCAGTAATTACTAACTTTAATTCCTCGACTGACCTTAAAGACACGAAAATTGTAGTACTTAATAAGATTTAACTGTATTCAGTGAATTTCATTGCTAAAGTACTTTTAATCACCTATTAATTAAACTTACTTGCTGTTTATTCATGCAACATTCCTCACATAATAAAAGTTATCGATTGGTACTTTAAACCATTGCAAAACATTGATTTACCAATAAATGGAATTCACATCCGCTCATTTCTCCTAAGTAAAATATATTGAACATTCTAAAAAAGAAACCCCCCTCGCTTGTGTACTGTATTTTGTAAAACACCAGTAGATACAGACTGCACGGATGGCGCAATGGTTTAAGTTGTCACCTCGCCACTACGCCGCACCGAGTGTTGTGGGTTCAAATCCCACACAGGACAAAAATTTGTGTGATCCACAAATATTTGTTCCGAGTCTGGGTGTTTTTTGTGTCCGTTGCTAGAATGTTTGTGAAGCCCCTCGCGATACGAGAATATTTCTAATGCGGGAGTTGTCTTTTTAAAACAAATAAATAAAGAATAAAGGGGAAAAAAAGACGGTGTAAACCATTTTTTTTTTCAAATTACTTTGGTGAGAAACTGAATTCAAAACAGATCACTGAACAAACAAATAGAAACAAAGTATTATATATTTTTTAAACATCAATAAAAAAGAAAAAGATCAATTAAGTTAAAAAAAATATTTTGACATTACAAACATACACTTCAATTTTATTTATTTGTATTGATGTATGTTTGCTTATTATAATATGTTTAGGCAATTTTTTTCCAGGACTGTTTTCCCTAAATCTTATGCTTGGTCTAACAAAGCTTAACAAAATCAACTGCAATGTTGCACCCGTTGAGAATATGAAACTGATGTGAAGTCCACATACAGCAATCAATCAATTCTTCTTTAAAAGTTCATCAAAGGCTTTGAAATTTTAAGCCTTCACTACTTTATGTATGTAAATAACGTATTCAAAAATCGATCGAAGGCTTATGATTTGATTATCGTCATGGTGATCACGTCACCCGTTTTGAGGTCGATCATTTAGTGATACTTACCACACTAGCACCTCGTCCAGTTTGACTGGCCATGCCCACTGGCACTTGGGGCGCGTTGGGATTTAGTGGCGAGCTGTTGCCAGTGCCTGGCACTGAACCGCTGTTGGGTCTAAATGAGAAATTGATTCTATTAATTAGTGTGTTAATTCATCCAAAAATAATATATGTGTTTGCAGCGTCGATTACATATATTTACACAGACATGCCTGTATCCCCGAAGGGGTAAACAGAGGCGTATTAGAAACCCACACTTTTGCCAACTATAATATGGTTCTACTCAAGTAATAGAGGACAAGCCTAATGCCGTCAACTGGGCATTTTGAGAATTAGAGATGGGACAATTGGCAGTATATTAGAGAAAAAAAAGGAGAGCCTCGCTTCGGCACGTATGGGCCGGCTCGACCGGAGTGATACCACGGCCTCACAGAAAACCGACAGTGAATCAATGCTTGCATTGTGTTTCGCCGAGTGAGTGAGGTTACCGGAGGCCCTAACCCTTCCCTCTACCCCTACTCCCACCTTAAAGGCCAGCAACGCATTTCTGACTCTTGAGTTGCAGGTGTCCATGAGCGGCGATAGTCACTTACCATCAGGTGACCCGTCTGGTCGTTTGCCACCTACTCCATAAAAAATAAATTGCTTATTCAGATGGATTGGGAAATATTTAAGCAATACCTTGAACAGGTCAGGGTCCCATACCTGTTACTCGAACTGGCTGTTGCCGGAAAGTACGAGGCTTCTAGCCCAACAGATATTTAATATAGAAAGGGGGATGGGGTTGAAGAAGTTCGAACCGCGTAGTCTGTGCGGAAAGAGAAAAGTCGTAGGATTTGAGGTCGCAGCACTGCTAAATTACCTTTTTTGTTATATTGAAAACACTGTTACGTCATTATAGTTCGACAGTAAACAACACTGTACAATACAGTAAACAATGACGCGTAACAGTGTAAAAAGGTAACTTAGCACTGCTGCGACCTCAAATCTTACGACGGTTCTCTTTCCGCACAGACTCTACTGGTTTTGTGAGTATTTACAAGTACTAGTCATTTGTTAGCAACAAGTAGGTTGTATAGTTGTTTGCCTGCTTAGTTCTATATAATGAAGGTAAAGATTAACGATGTCTTTTGACTTCTGATTTTGTTAAGTAGTTTTGTGTATTATAAGTTAGCTATAAGTTATCAAGAGAAAAAAACGTTAGCGAACGTTTTGAAACGAGTGCCCTGCGTTGTGCTATTAACTGATTAAAGCGGATTGAGATTGTTGTCGGCGGCGACGTTAAGTGAGAACTAATTAATTGACGGTTTTTAGGTACTGTTATAACATGGTGAAAATTGCGTTACTGTAAATAAAAGAGAAAGTGAAAAAAAAACCATAGCATGCTGAATGCATGCAATGGTTACCACAGAGGAGAACTATTTTAAACAATTCTTTAGGGAACTTCTGGAAATATATTAAGAGATTATTTCGGTGTGAAAAATGAGAACGTACTTGTCGTGGTGCTGTATAAGTAGGAAGCCGGTGTCGGGTAGCGCGGCGGGGTCGGCGGCCAGCGCCAGCAGGTCCAGCTCGCACTCGTCCTCCGCCCACCACGCGCCCGCGCGCAGCAGCAGCGACACGTCCATCTCTTGCACTTCGCGCGCCGTGGCCACTGCTAGTAGACAACCACCGACCTATTGGGATTACACTTACTTATTAATACACTTTGTAAGATTCAATCAAAAAGAATTAGACACTAATACATAATATGTGTAATATGTACGTTATTTGTTTTATTAAGTACTCGGATACTCTTTTTATTATAAGATTCTAAGCAAAGGTGACCTTAAAGTTGAAAAGAAGTGTTTTTAGTTAGACTTTAAAATATTACCTTGTTGAGACAGAAGGCAGCTATCGAGTCCTGCTCTTTGTGTATAATCCGCACAGGGTTGTGAAGTTCCATGTCACGGTCCCTGTGCTGCTGCGCCATAGACCCGGGCCGGGTTTCCCCAGCCATTGTTTCAGCGGTCACTGATTGCGTTCGGCGGCGAGAGAATACCGCACGAATGAACAGGTCCTGTATAAATAAAAAAAATAAATAAATGGTACAGTCATAGTGTCTAAGGAAGGGCGATGAGTGTCACCGAGATGCGTATCCACTTTTCTCTAAATTATTTTACACTTAAAATAAATAAATAAAAATACCTGCACGGGCTCTTGTCGAACGAGGAAGTTCCATAGCCTTCGTGCTGGAGCCGTACTAAACAAGGCTGCATTGAATGGTGTATTATGCTTTTCTATTAAACATCTGTAAAGAAAAATTGATTTTTAAGAAATAAATTCAAAAGTTTGTCTGGAGTTATTTTGATTTTTGCAAAATCATTTCAGTACTAACTTTTAACTACAAGTTTAGTTGAAATAGGTATCTTCAATATGTTAGAATTTAATTATCAATGTTAATTAATTCTTTAAAATAAAACCGACTTCAAAAAGTAGAAAAAAAACTATTCCATAAAAGACTTATATGGTTTTCTCATGGATGCCATTGTCAGAACTGGACCAAAATGGGACCACGCGGGAAGCAGCAGCTTTCAAATAAAAAAGAATCATCAAAATCGGTTCACCCAGTCGAAAGTTCTGAGGTAACAAATATAAAAAAAATGAGGCAGTCATGGGACTGCCGACAGAAGTGCAAACTTAAACGTTACGATGAGCTTATGAGCTTAAAACGTCACATTAACAGGTTGGTGACATTGGTTAAGTGAGTGAGTGAGTGTCGTCATAAAAATATATTTTTTTAAATATATATCACTCGGACACATTTCCCATACATTTTTGGTCAAGGTCACGTATCCTGACGCGAGTTTAACATTTTTTACCCATCTCCGTTAAAGAAGTTTTCATTTCAAAAATAAAAATACCGTCGAATTGAGAACCTCCTCCTTTTTTGAAGTAGGTTAAAAAGAGTACATAAATATAAGCTTCATACAAATCTGATCTGATCATTCATAGACATTTAGCGACCTATTGCGGACTGGCATTCATAAATACCGCCCTAGTACACTCCTAAAGTACTCAAAAAATACTTCTGTCAAATGTAAAATCTCCATGACTGGACTAACAAACATATCTAATAATATCTAACTTGGCAAGAATATTCCATCTCGTTCCCTCATATCAGGGCCTGGGAGACGAAATCTTTATGTCTATATCAGCAAATTAAATTTACGAAGCAATTTGTTGAATCAACGCACCTGTACTTATTAATAGGAGGTCCAGAAGTCTGTTGGTCAGGGAAACAACCAGGGATGTAGTCCGGGGGCGGCGGTCTCGACTCGAGGGTCTCAGTCAGTTGCTGCTGCCACTGGTCTACGCGTCTTAGAGCACCGTGCACCATTGGACTCGTTGTAGCCAATTCTAAACCAAAATAAAAGTGTAAAAGTGAGTATTAGAATCATATGAACATAATATCGTGTTTTGAAAGATGTATAAGCTGTAGATACGAGTATACTTTATGTTCTTGCAACTATTGAAATGCTTGCAACTATTGCTGCAAATATATAAATCACTTACTACTACTATACTTGCAAATATATAAATAATTGAATTATTAGGATTATTATCAAAGTACAGAAACCAATAATAAACAATAAGTAGGCAGGTAAGTACAACATAAAATATGGGCAAGCAATATCTTCCAGGCAACCTTTGGACTGTAATGATTTAGTGTGGGTGGTTATGGTGTTAAATTTATATGAACATTTTTTTAAAGATTCTATTGATTGAGCTTGCCTGATAGAAACTGGTAGGGCAATCCACAATACCACATTTTACCGAAATTAATCAATTATCTTACGTGATAATCTCAATTTACATTCTGTCACAGAAGGGGGAGCCTTCATTTAGCATAATTAAACTGATCTGTAATCGATTACAAATTTTTAATCAATTGCTACACGCTCGACAGCCGTAGTGCAGGCACGCACGCACTCACATACAGGTACAAAGTACCAGCAGTAACAACAGCACACACAACCACAATGTAATATTTTATTACATTGTGGATGGACAGTAAACTACAGCAAAATAGTTTTAAAACATAAAATTACATTATTCTTACCAGACATTTCAATACCACACAGCTGTAGGAAGTTTTGTAGCTTTTGTTGAGCAAGACGTAAAACCGCGATGCGCATCACGAGCCATGAGTACGAATCGGGATCTGCATGTTCATTGTTTGAGCCTTTTCGCCGCTTTTCAGTCCTTACATTATAGAAACGTTACATTAGTTATTATACCTTACTACTAAAAGATCAACTAAATGGAATTGTTGCCCTAAATATGTTTGGAAATATTCAATAAGGTTTTAATATTAAAACTGTATATTTAACGTTAACATGTTATTCATTTTAATCATAATGAGACGAGGGAATTTATTAAAGTATTTGCATAATTAATAAATTAATATCAACGACAGGAAAATAGGTAAAGGCAAATAAAAATAAAATTTGACAATTTTAGAATTTAAGAAAAAGTATAAATCCTCACAAGAAAAAACTTAGTCTTATTTTTTAAGCGAATAGATATAATTCATTGTAAATGTTAATATTATTTGGTTATCAAATAGTTAATTTAAAAACGGCGAACGGCTAAGTTAGTAAGTAATTAAGTAAAAAAATCATATGGACATGGTATATGCTAAATTAAGTGGTGACACATTAAATAATACAAAATTAAAGAAGATCGTAAAACATTGTCATACTTGGTAGTACTCGTATCAAAAATGTCGTCATCGTCGGCTTCACTGCCGCTCTCATCGACATCTTCAGGACCAGACTCTGCTGAATCGTAGTCGTAGTTCTCAGGGTCTTGTTCAGCAGTTGGCTAAAATAAGACGATTCATCATATTCAAGCCTTAGCGAGGAGTTATATAAACAAAGATTTGACGTACTTTCCCAAAGGTTAAGAAACAATATCACCTAATAATTTTTGTTTTATTATGTAATGGAATAGGCGTTTGTCTTCCAACTCACCTGATATTATTTATTCTTAAAGAATACTTATTAGTATCGTGGGTCACATATTACTAGTATTATGGTTAACCCCTACAGCTAGGCTAAAATGATTGTGTTAGGAGTGGATTCACGTCGATAGTGCACTAGGTGGGGTTCGAACCCGCAATCGCTCGATCGCAAGTCCGACGCCTTAGCCGTTAAGCTACCGCAGCTAATATTGTTTTAAATGTTTTATTGTAAAATAATATTGTATGGCAGTAATATAAAACGGTCATATTTATTAACCTTACATACCTTAGTGAGCAAATATGTGAGTATGCTGCAGTGAGGCGGTACGAACTGTTCCCGGTACGTGGGCCGGCCCTCCTGGATGTTCTTGTGTGGCGCGGTGGGGCCCAGCCCCAACAGCCGCATGTTCAGCAGAGCTCGCTTCTCTCGGAGGGACGACCACACTGATGTGCCTTCAGTTCGCTCCACTAATTTGGGCTGTAAACAAGATATACGGGATTTACTATTGACGTTTTTTAGTACAATTACTTCATGTCGCCTGTGACTCTTAACTTTTATAATTAAATGATTTACAAAATATATTATTAAAATGTTTGTGAGCAGTTGTGAGCAGTTGTTATTCGTGGTCTACAAGTGACCTCTGTTGGTACGACCTGATCAAATCGGTCTATTGCTTACAAATACACAACATGTACTTATCTTATATATAACATATTATTTGCATTTGAAATTAAGTTAGTTTCCTAAAATAATGAAATTTAAACTTTGGAAAAGATGTATGTATTTGCATGAAAATAATTAATTACGGTAATTCACTTGCTAGCTCAGTAGGTGTTAACATGCACTTTATCTGCAGTTATACTGCTTAGTAACATGTACATAATTAGTATTTAATACCAGTTTAAATAGTGTGTGACGTGTGTTTACATACTGTAAATGTGACTGTACAAAATGAAAGTTTATCTAAAAAAATAATTGTATGTTTAAACATTCGTGTAACAAGATTGGACCGTATCCTTAAGAAGCGGTACAGTGATAGGCTCTTTTTTGAAAAATAGACAAAATATCGTTATTTATAACAAGCAACAAACCAAATAAATTGAATAAGTTTATTCTCAAAATTAATTGACCATGCAAGGAAACGTGAATTTGTGACGACGGACCTGCTTAGGCGCCGGTGCTGTAGTCAACAGCCTCTTGACTCCTCCTCCGAATAACCTTGCGTGGTCGGCACTGTGTGGCGAGTGTGCAGACAGCCTGTACAGTAAGTGAGCATCTCTTGCAGCCGCTGCCCAGCCCAGTAGAGCCAAGAACACAGCACAGAACGCTTCTGCTAATAGGACCGCTAGACGTGGCGCGTCTTCTTCTTCTGCGGCACGTAGAGCTAGACCGCGCAGAGCTGATACGCCTAAGAACATCATAATTATAATATTAATAATCTTTATTGACACAAAAAGAAGGATGTACAGTTACCAAAAATAATTTTAGTGTAACAATTTGGTAAATCAAACAATAAAATGTAATTACAATACGACAGGTTAGTTAGTTAGGAAAATGTTTTTGTGTTATGCTTCTAGATGAAGAGGAAAAAGAGTTATTTTACTTCTTCTCCGTTAAGATCTTAAGTCGTCATACGACATATATGAATTGGTTTTCAATCAAATAAAATATAACAAGTGAGAACATTCAATTATACAATTATGATATTTAGGATACACTCGAATTATTCGGCATGTTACAATGTAGACTGTAAGAATGTTAGAATTAATGCGCTTACCAAGCGAATTTTAATATTACTGTTTGCGAAAAAAATAAACAACGTTGACTTTGTATAATGTATGTACGAATACTAAGCTAAGTCTGCATAGGTGAACGACGGTGGTGTAACTATTCCATCTGAGGCCCGTGGGTAATTCATCGGATGTGTGTCTGACTCGCACTTGGCCTTTATTTTCTAACTCGTGATTAAATTAGAAAATTTATTAAAAAAAAAATTATACATTTTGTAATTAGTGCCTCCTGTGTTCAGAGCCTTTGGTTCCCAGTAAACCCCTCGAGCCGAGGGCTCGTAGCATTTCGCTCGCTCTACCACCCTACTGGTACGCCACTGATGAACGAAATCATTCCCACAAGGAAACCCTCAGTCCTTGTGGTAGTAATCATTATGTAACAAAGCATATAATTATTTTATCTTACCTGGCCACTTATTTGGTGGGGTAGTCACGGTGAGCTCCTCAATCGAATAACGTCTTTGTCGCACTAATATTTGACTAGTTCCGGTATCAGCTATGACACTACAGAAAAAAAACGATATCGAATATTGTTCGTAGTTATTAAATGTATGGTTTACTACTATGTATGGACACCCTGGACTTAATTGAATAGCTCTTGTTTTAAAGTGAAAATTTTAACTATTTTTCTTTATAGTTATTGTAAATCGCAAAACCTTACTAGTTGTTTGACAAGGGATAAAATATACTATATGATGACAGCAGTCAAGGACAATAGAGGGAACTCGAGAAAAACCGTTTGTTGTAAAACATTTATTACAATCTTCTTCAGTGTGGAAGATTTTACCTTATTGGGTCTATCAAAAGTTTTAATTTTGACATTATTTGACTTCCTTGAATGCTAAATATTCAATTTCAATAACTGTAAAACAAATTAAGATTCGTAGTACACTCACCAATCATGATGATGACTGTGCTTTACGCCGAAAGTGTCGGAATCACACAAGCTCTGATAAATACAGGCCGAGAGCGCGACAGCCAACTCTCGTAACGTGTGAAGTATTCTCGTAGCCGACCCACCAGGGATACCGAGCTCACCAACAGTACCCAACATATCGTGAGCCACGGACTGTATAAGAATACAAGTAAAGTTTATTAAACAATTCGAGTTTCAAACCTGAACAAACAAATTACCAAACAAATGACATTAAACTATAACAAAATTGTTATTAATTAAACACAGTTGAGTTAGATCCTAATGAACTACAATGCATGGGTTTGAATTAATAACAGAAAAGACCGTAATTATTATAAACGAAGCTATACGACGAGCACAGTCATTACCTATCGTCGTAATAACTATATATTATATACTGGCTATCCGGGTAAAAATATTGTGACTATAAATTGGATAAAAATTATCCTATTTCTCAAGTTGGACCAAACTGCACACAGTGTGCTAAATTTCATCAAAATTGGTTCATTAGTAGGAGTACATCGCAGTCAAACAACGTGACACGATTATAAAAAAAATATTTTAATATACTTAAATAGATTGTTGTATACAAATTGTATATTTTTTCTTATTATTTTTAGTTCTTGTGCACCATGAGTCACCGACTACTATACAGTATAGTCCATCCTAAAGTTGTCTTTAAGAGGTCGCAGACTGCGAGAAGACCGCCCATTGTACTATTACTTAATATTAAATTTTTAGATTGTATACACTATTTTAATACCTTTTTTAACTATATAGAGTACCTATCTATCTAATTTCACAAACAAGTAAGACTATGAGGCTTTGAGTGGCCTTTGTATTTAGTCTAATTATATTTGATATAAAGACTATACAACTAACGTAACACATACTTAGGCTCTGTCTTGTTTCTTCAGTGCAAATAAGTAGCAAACCGGACATTGAAATGCGAAGTTAACTGACTGACCCACTTCATGTCAGGAATAATATTCAAGAAAAAAATTGATCCGATTGTCACCTACCTGTAAATGTCTAACAGGATCAGCGACAACTGTATTATTGGTAGCTACCGCAGCAGCCAACAACGGAAGTGTTGTCGGGAACGGCAGTGGTGATAGTAATTGTTGATGTTGTTTATCTTGACCTAATTCCTGAAGTAGTAACACTAGTTCCATGCGGACTGACGCCAGACCACCTCCACCCGCGCCGTGAAGAGAGCAATAAGATAGGAGTGTACGCAGCAGGGTCTCGTTCGCTGTGGAAAAAAAAATAGATAACGGTGTACTTTTGTACTAATAGAAAAAGCATTTTACTTCTTAATCATTATATTTTGGTCGATATTAATTAATTTAATAGCCTATTGCAGTTTAGTAAACAGATAACTCCCTAAGTTTTAAATTTATCCCTGCCGTTTCTCAGACTTTAGTGATTAATTACAACCCAATTAATTTGTATAAGAAATATTAATGCGAATCCTTTTCTTAGCTGAGCAATTCTAGTAATTTATAAAATTTGGTAATAAGAGCTTCTTGTATTTCAAAGCAAATAGCCAGATCGTTCTGACGTCGATTTTTGTTATACATAGTCTTTTACTAAGGACGAAACATCGATCAAGGTTTGTTGTATCGTAAACCTAGTCATCAAGTCATTAAGTGTTAGGTTACCTTTAAGCCAATTCTTTCTATTCAAGGCTCTTTGCACCTTAGCCTCAAAGTCAGCCTTCTCCCTGACGAGCAGCTGGTGCAGAGTGGGACGGTCGGGCAGCGCGGGCAGGTCGGGCTCCGCGCACAGCAGCGCGCCCGCGCCGCCGCCCGCCGACAGGTACCCACACAGGCGCCGCAGTGCCTCCACCTCGCGCTCCAGCCAGATGTACAGCTGGTAGCGAAGGTGGCCGCCTGCAATGTACACGCATGCTCACTGCTCGGCGTTGGGTGACGACCAACACTTTGTAATAACGGTTAACTGTATTGACATTTGATATACAGTTTATTTGTTTTAGTCATTTACTTGTTATAGCATATATTATTACGTATCCCACATATAATGGTTTATTAAATTCAGACAAAAAAATATACAAAAATTTTAGGGATCAGGAACCCGAACTAGATACCCTGTATAAAAAAAAAACACCAACAAATGCAGAAGTGGATATCCAAAAATGGAGAAAAAATAAAAGGAATATAAAAGCTTCTCAGTACTTCCAAGCTTCGTTGATTAACAAAAAGTCATTTTGTGTCTATGTGCGTGTGCACGCGCACGCGCGTGCGCGTTTGTGTGTTCATGTGTTTGAATGTATGAGTGTGCGTACTTGTGTTAGTTTTAAACAAATACGCAAACTATGATAAAATAATGAGAAGTTCCTACGCTTTTTCATAGTTAAGTTTGAAGAGAGATTGTGTGACATAATACTATTACGCATTACCTAATTACATTGTCGCAAAATAGATCTATCAAATATCGATCTTATATTAATATAAAATGTAATGTCATGTAATTTTAAATGTCAGATCTTACCGTCAACTTCAAATCCAGTAGCCAGAGTACTAAGCTCCTCCATCAAAATCTTTAGACAGGCCACAAACTTCAATTGTTGCGCCATGATATCTACAGTTGGGGCCTCGTCTGCTTCTTTTTCAGGGCTGGCATTAGCTGCGGGCTCATCTTTCTTGTCCATTTTCATCTCCAAGGGTGGAGTAGAAGCTCCAGAATCATCCGACCTTATAACCGAACCAAATATTTTCTATGTGATCGAATAAGAATTACCTACATTGATTTCTTTAAAGGTTTTTGAAAATTTAAGTTAAATCATCGTAATCTAATAATGTTTAAGAGAATTAATTACATGATCGCGTTAATTCCCGTAAACTTAATAAATATATCTTGGAATGCGAAAGTTTAAAATTTAGTATCATTGTAAATTTAATGTCTATATATGTTTTACCAAAGCCTATTTTGTACTTTAGTAGGTAGCCTGTTTTATACATATACTATCCGTAACTTTTAACTTTAATGGTTTTGTTAACTTATGTTAAACGTGCGTGACGTCCATTTAGAGGCCATCTGAAAATGTATTTTTTTTACAAGCTTTTATTTAACTTGCTATATTTGTATGTGTGTTAGGCACGAATCTTTGAAGCTAAATTAGATCCACATTCCGATGTCCGATTGAGCTCAAATTTGGTGTACATAATAATATGTATCTTCGGCGACACTACAATAATATGGTACCAATAAGGCCATAGGAACTTCTTAACTAAACAAGATAAACCCATCGAGTTTAGATTCTTTTGTTTTGTCTTGGTGAGTACTTTGGTGTTACATGATATCCAGGGTATGATGATAGAGTCGGAAGGTGGCCTTAGGAACATCTGAACTAAAGAAGATAAACCAATCGAGTTTGGACTAGATTGATTCGTCTTGAGGAGTACTTTTCAAACATCAAATTTACACTAAAATAAAACCTAGTTTGTATTAAATCTTGTTTTATTTATCAATTAATTTATTATATCTTTTATCTTTCCTCTTTCTAATCTGAATATTCTCGCAGAACTTGAGAGAACAAGTACGAAGACTATGAGTTACAAAATTAGAATGCACTTCATTGGCGTATATTTCATTATCATAATTATCATCAACAGATATATTTACCCCACAGCCCTATAGGTGACTGTTTCGTCCTAACATAAACATTCGCTGATCTAATGTAGATTCTATAATCTTACAATAATAACTTTCGTGAGTGGCATTAATGTTTATTATAGATATACGGTTTTACTACAAGTACCAGTGTGGCGCCTGACACGGTCGCGGCAGGACGCTTCATTCCTTGAAAAGGGGCCCCGTCGGGTCCGAAAATAGTGGCATCCCCGAAATACAAACGTGAATAAAACCGTATATCTTTAATAAACACGATTCTATAATCACTAACTTACTTGTCACGAATCAAGAACGAATTATCATAACAATAACATTTTCCGTTGTTGAGTTCAGGCTATGAGGTATTAAATTGAGCATCGACCGTAATCGGGGGCTGTATAGGTACATACATATCTTGAAGTATAAAAAAAAATAGGCAGTCATGGGACTGCCGACAGAAGTGAAAACGTAAACGAAACGACGAACTTAAAACGTCACATTAGCAGCTTGGTCACATTAATTAATAAGGAGCTGACAGAACTCAATGTTTAGATTAGCGCCCTCTAGTGGACCCATATAGGTATGTATTATTAGCGTGACGGTCACGAGTTCACTGCTTTTTCCCCATAGTAAAAGTGCACAAACGCGCTTAAAAAAGTTTTCACTTCAAAAATAAAAATTGTACCTGTGATAGGAAGTAAAACAAAATGATCCTGTATAATAATATACAATACGTAATGAAAAAACGCTCTTACCCCTTATCATCGTCGTCATCCCATTTTAGCGATAGTTCATCAGACTTTGTGGAGCTGACGGGCGCGCCCCAGTCCATCGCAGATGAACCCCAATCCATGTTAGTGACCTCTTCTTTATTTTCTGGTACGCCTGTTTGTGACATTCGTAAATAAATTCAAAATACTATGCTGACACCGCTGGATGCTAAACATAAGTAAGCGACGCTGAACGCTTTTTGTAAATAAAATATACTGAACTGAACTTACGTTTTCAAATAATAACACACTGAACACATTTCAAACAAACAATTCAAGGGACCAAAAAAAAGAAAGGACCAAAAATATCCGTATAGTTGTACCATATATATTCATGGGTAAGGCAACGGATCGTGAAGCGCACAACGACCGCTGGGCCGGCACACCCGGCTGCAGGCTTTACGTTTATACGTTTAACTTGCAGGCTGCTCAGTATTAACCGACTTGAAATCAGAATAGTTGTAGGAACCATTACAGGCCACTTGGCCCTAAGCCGGCACCTATTCACCATCAATGCGACAGACAGTCCTCTATGCAGACTATGTCTCAACGCGGAGGAAACCGCCGCCCACGTTATCCTGGAGTGGGAGGGAGTGGCCACACAACGGGCAAGTATCCTCGCGGGTGCTAGGTCACTCTTAGAAGCCTGTGAACCCCCCAAGGGGCTTCTGTGCTTCTGGAAGGAGCTAGGCTGGTTCAACTAGTCAGCTTATCTGAACGCATAATGGACCGCCTATGAGTCTAAATGCGGAAACAGAGCCCTATACCAATACCATATGTGTTCCATTCTAAAGAATGGTATACAAAGGCCTGTGTATACTCCTAGCGACCCGCCCCGGCTTCGCACGGGTGCAATGTAGATACCAATATGGCGAACAATTATCGCCATATCATTATACAAATTAACACAAGACAATATGAAACTATACATATAAACCTTCCTCTTGAATGGCTCTATCTTTTGGTGAAAACCGAATGAAAATCCGTTGCGTAGTTCAAAAGATCTAAGCGTCCAAACAGCGGAAGCGACTTTGTCTTATACTATGTAAAGATAAAGATTCAGCAATGACTAAAATTGTACTACAACTAAACTAACATAAGACGTACAACAAAATTCGAATGATGCATACTTTTATCAGTGGTATCCACTCCGAACTGTCCCGTGTGTATAACTGAATCCTCCACAGACACGGCAGCCACAGGTTGCTTGGGCCTTTCATCTCGCACTCTCGCCGGCAGCTTGGATAGCACTTCCAGGGCGAGCGCGGGACATCCCGCCTTGAAGTGACCGTGAGCCGTTTGGAAGTACAGACGACGTTCGAGACGAGTGATTCCTTCTTCTGGTTCTTGTTGGAGAAGGGCTAGAGTTCCACCCTTTAAAATAATTATGTATATGTATTATAAGCTAATAAAGTCTTTGACAACTGAATTTTGCATGTTGTGAAAATAAGCTTTTCATGTCTGTTATAACTTTTAAAACGCATGGAGCTTAGAACATTAAATTGCTCCAAATTAGAAAAGCAGCAGATTGCTCTATTTATTTGTTTCGTGCTTGCATTTGTTGGTATTGAATGAGTTTGACTTTATACACTTCACGGAGTTATATTAGAACTAGCAACACTTTTGTCAACATGGACCAACGTGACAGCGAGACGAGAAATTCTTGTCGCTACATTAACATACAGTGGTGAAGATCGACCAGAAAGTCGCGTGTAATCTCCCTTAGGAAAAGTAACATTTTGCTGAATACATGTAAAAGAGTTCGACACTTTGCAGGAGATGCGGCGCGTTTAGGAATAGACTTTACTTTGAAGGTTGGTTTGTAAGTCACTTTAGGTAGGATAAGTCTATAATTTCTACGATCTCTAAGATTCCTGTTGCATAAACTTGTGCATTTATTGGCTTGCAATTTCTTTGGGGATCAATATAATATAAATATATAGGTGATATATTCTATAATAGCTGGCGTACGAACCTGACTAGGCAAGTTGTGTCGCTTGAGTCTAGGGTGCGTTCTGAGATACACGTAGAAGTTGAAGACGCTGGGCATGGGTTCATTGTCCCGCGCGGCGTGAAGTCTGCCGGCGGGACTCAGCAGCGTGTCCAGCGCCTCGCCGTAACGCTTGAGCTCCCACAGCGCCATGGAGCGGACGAATGGGTCTGGGTGGGCGCGTTCTAAGTCTACGTCGCCGTCTTCAGTGTCGCCGCTGAAAAACAATAATGTAACAGATAACCAACAAGAAGTGAATTAATGTAGTAATCGACCGTGTTAATTTGTTTCATACATTTTTAATGGACTGGAATTTTAATGTACAGTTACTTAGAAACTATTTTTCTGCATGGTTAGGAAGCCTTCTTGTAAGGTGTAAAGGTAAGTTATGTAGATGGAGTTTATACTTACCCTAATATTTCATCCATGAGTAATTTCTTCAAGCTCGAGGGCAGAGCACTGTCGGCTTCATACAGACGCGCCACCACCATGGCCAGTTGCAAATCTCCTAACCGCGTGATGAGCACCTACAAATAATGTATTCCTATGAAAATGTTGATAGCATTTGCTTTTTTTTATAAAGATAAACAGATTTCATAACAATGGACAGCAAAAGGTTAAGGTTAACCAGTTTCGTGTGTAAAAAGAATCGATATCGAGAGTAAAGTAGCGCTAGGAAAGCACGCAATTTTGAGAGAAGGCAGACAATTGAAGAAAAGACAAGGGGTCGAAAATGGCCTGAAGTGCTTCGAGAAAAGGATTTTGGCTCGACTTGGCGGGGGCACTGCCGTGCCCCCAGATACCAAACGGTAATCATGACAATGATTATAATCCCTGTTATTTGTTTACTACAATTTTGAAAATTCACATGCACATTTATGAAATATAAAAAGGACCAAAAAATTTAATTACCGTAAGTATGTTTCTGTTATAACAAATAGTACTATGAGTAATAAACTACTATAAGTAGTGCCTGTTTTATATATTTTAAAACTCTTTTTTACTCACAAATATACCTAAAATATTTAATTATTTAACATAACATATAAATAACAAAACACAAATATAATCTATCTGCTGTCAAATAAATTTTCAATTTTTGCTAAGTTTACTTACTTCTAGGGCGTCTTTTAGTGCTCCTCCAAGCAAAAAGAACGCGGCTGCGTGTTCGAACCGTTGCCTGCCAAGCAACACAAAAGCATTCTTCAAAGCCGCTTTGCGCCAACGATCTTCAGTGAAATCGTTCGAGAAGAACTGGACAGAGTACGATAAAAAAAGAATTAGAAATAAAGGAGGTATACACACATAAAACTAAAAGCTTAATTAGTTGTCGCTTATCCTAACTATCTATATTTAATATTCTAAATACGAAAGTAGCTCTGTCTGTCTGTAAAGTTTTTACACCTGAACCAATTTTGATGAATTTGGTTATAGATATAGAGGGGATCTTGGAGAAGAATATAGGCAATTTTATATCTGGAAATTTAAACTTGAAAGTGGTAAAATACGGGATGAAACTTTGTATGATAGATTTTGTACACAGACGAAGTAGCGGTCACCAACTAGTAATATTATAAATGCGAATGTGAGTTTGTTTGTTTGTTAAGATTTCACGCCTTTAATACACAAAACATAATTATGAAATTTTATTGCCAGGAATACAGAATAGGACATGTCGGTATCCTGTATCGTGCCTTCAAAAAGTTCGTTCGTGAGCAAATTAGGTGAAAATGGACATTTATGTTATCATTTAATTATTAGTTTATTATTACTATTCTCTTTATTAACATTTAAATACATATAAATTACATTTTTAAATACATTATTATATTAAAAGATATATTTAAAAATATAAAAAATAGTGTCTCACCGGTATCGGGTACAGGGACCAAGCTACCGGTGGTTAGGGTTCCAGAGACAGAAACCTCCTCACTATGCGTGCCGTGTCGAGAAGGACTGCCTTATTACTATTATTATTATAACTTTCATCTAGAAAAAAGTACTATTCCCAGGCGATAGAAAATAAATTTCTACAATTTCGCTGGTGTCTTGGAATTTAGGTACTACAGCAACATGTTTTTAACTTGTACACAACATTTATAAAAAATAAGTAGTAAAATATCAATACCGAAGTCATCTTTTCATCTCTATTAGACCGGAACAGACCCCACAATAACATCCTCTTCTTCATAGCGAGATAATAAAGAGCCGCATCCATCGGATCTTGTTTCTGCATGTACGACGCGCGAGCAAGTTTTTCCACACAAGTACGGAGTAACTCGCCTCGTATCCACCAACCGACACCTGGCACAAACAATTATTTGGTTAAAGACTATCCAGCCAAGATGTGACAGATAGGTATACATATATAATGTTTATGGAGTTGCAAAAGAAAGTACATTAATTTATCACTACTTAACATTAGCATCACAATAAAGAAAATATATATACATTTTAAATAACAATTACTAAAAAAAACTTATTAAAATAAATCCCAAATATTTTCGCAAAGAATTTTATCATGCATGTTAGCTATAAAGGTTGTTAATAAACTGACGCTTTCAAATAGCTTCTTTTACAATTACTTATTATAACAAAATTATTTATTTCAAACTATTTCTTTATTTTACTTCACAAGCGTTAAAATCATTCTGCAAAACCACATTTCAACTAATAATTGTTTACTTCCATTTTTCCTTAAGCTTACCAAGTTCTCTCATTGTAGCCCACTTCGGTTGTCCCTTAGTATATCCCGGCACTAATGCTAGTAGCTGTTCGTGAGTTTCCGAATGGAAGGCCCACACTAGGTTGCAGGTGCCAACGCCTGTTCGTTGTAAGCTCGCGCGCTGAGCCAGGGGCAGGCAACGAAGAAGGTAGCCATAGTGCTTCATGGCAAGAAGGAAGCGAAGTCCGCAGTCATCTAGTGAGTCTGTCAGATAACAATATTAATAATGTTATAATTTTTTTTGCAGATAACAACTTTCCCAAACTGGAATACAAAAAGACAGTAGCCAAATTTTACATTTGATATTTTTTTTGTTTACAAAAATAATAGCTTAATGGTAATATATGGAAAAAATTTCAAAATACAAGTTCTCGTTTTCCTCGTGGCATTAGATGATTGCACTTGTGGTATTGTGAGACTACTGTAGTAAAAATAAGAAATTCTATCAGGGGTCGTACATTTTCCGGGATGGCTTTGATCTTAAGCAATCAAAGCAATTGCTATTCAAAGAATGAGGGCGATCCGAAGGGAATGTTGAATTAATTATTCTAATAGTTAAAAAAAAACTTGTTGCTTAGAAGTTACCAGATAGCATATTTAGCATTTTAGAGCTAATCTGTTTAATTAAAAAACATAATTACCTGGCAAAACTTCTTGTCCAGTTGCTTGAGCGACATCAATTCGTGCGGTACTAGCCAGTCGTTCAGCAAAGTCTGCATCACATGTTGACACTGTGTCAGCTAAAGCGAGAAGGTGCATCTGATCCAGTGAACTCAGGCCCGGCAGATGAGTGTGAGTGAGAAGGCGTGAGAGGATGCAACCTGGAAAATGTCATAAGGTTTATTCTAAACTTGAATTGTTGTGTTAGCTGTCGTATACGACATTATCTATTAAAAAAGAGAGACTATCTTCTTTTAGCTGTAAAATCATTATCAACATTAATCATTATCATCTCGGTTATAGTTCGTCTACAGCTAAACTATGACCCTCAAGAAAACTTTCTTTCCGTCTGAATACTAGATGTGATGGACGGGGGCGGCGCAATCTTATAAATGTTCAATTTCTAAATAACACACACAAGGCCGCATTTATTGTAACTTCACATTTAATAATTTTAAGTGTAATTTTTACAATATAAGAATGAGAAATTATTTCCATGAAATAAACTTTATAACTAAATTGTGGTGTCACTTGTGGGTTGCCAACCCTATTCCCAGACTTATCCACCTCCTCGAAATATTAAGCTCAATGCTTTGCTAAGACTAGCTTCACGTCAGCAGTGCAGCACGTGCACGTGCAGCAGCCAACGTGCACGCATCAGTAATGCGTGCACGTTGGCAGATCCACACCTAATGTATTTTTAAATCTGTTTTGTATAAAGTTGAAACTATAAATTTACTGCAGAATCTACTAATTCTTAAAAATAAAATACCTTGTCTCGGTCCAAAATGCGACAAAGGTTGTCTTTCGGGCATTGAAGGTCGTCGATCAACCCTTTCATCGTCGCCGAGTAATAAGGCATCCAGATCATCATCTGTATCCTGTATCGTGCCTTCAAAAAGTTCGTTGTAGTCCTGTGGTTGAGATTATACAGTTAAAAATAAATAAACTATTAACTTCGTGAGCAAATTAGGCGAAAATAGACTTTCATTATTAATTATTATTATAACTTCTAGAAAATCAAATAATTACCCGTAAAATAAATATCACACACTTTATAATTAACAAACATGGCTGCGTATTAAAAAAAGGATGTCTGTAAATCAGTAGATAAACAGGAAACCTTCATTTTGCTAGTTATGATTGGTTCTTGTATAACATTTGCCATTGGCTATATTTTATTACTAACCTAGGTTCAAGATGTTTTATATCTATTTTTTTTCTATTAGCATATCTACTATTACTGATCTACAGAAATACATAGATACAAAAACCTCTTCTTGTGTTGTATGATTGTTGTTATTGTATTGAATCGCGTGATTATAGCACAGAACAATGTTAATAGATTTCACTGCCATCAAATTAGTATTTATTTACTAAAATACTTAGGAAAAATGCAAATAAATACCTTAGCCTCCTGTATACTGGACGGATTATGTGGAGACTCTTTATCAGCAACTAGTAACGTCCACAGCGGGAGAGGTGGCACAGAAGTTAGCTCAGCGTAATCTAGTTGTACATCCTCGGTAATCTGTTTTGTAAAAAACTCTTTAAATGTTGACTTACAAAAAGTTGCTTTACCTTGAAAGACGCGTTAGTCTTCAGAATAAGGTCATATTATTTCATAATTTTTTTCTTAAAATTCAATAAGCATATGTTCATTATCCTATATCTACAACTAATACCTTACCACTCATTTATAAAGGTTTATCAAGAATGTTTTAGTTACAATTTATACTATTTTTAACAAAAAGTAACTAAAAATTAGTAAGTAAAAACCTTTATCTATTATATTAGTCATAAAAAGTCTATGCTAAGTTGTAACATGAATTAAGTTTTATTATGTAACTTTCATTAGTTAACTTCGCACCCTTGGGGTACGAATTACATTTTCAAATTTTTGTTTGACCACTCTTGAGTTATCTTAACCTATCCAATAAAAAAGATCTGTTTCTGATCTGATTCTGTTCACAAAAATATATAAAACACTACAAATATACGCAAAAACATAATATATTATATACATACATGTAAGTCAAAGTTAACAGG
The DNA here is from genome assembly GCA_963859945.1 of Euplagia quadripunctaria. Classification (NCBI taxonomy): domain Eukaryota; kingdom Metazoa; phylum Arthropoda; class Insecta; order Lepidoptera; family Erebidae; genus Euplagia; species Euplagia quadripunctaria. The sequence continues at coordinate 8,419,109 of OY982576.1, read as the reverse complement.
ACCGTTTTTCTTTTTTGTGCTTTGTAGACTTGGGATACAATATTGCATTTTACCGATACATTATAATTTAACAATAGTAAATAGTTTACCTACGTTGTACATAACAACATATATTATGTAGAAGTGTAAGGAATGCGTGTATAAAAGCGACAGTTACCTGTGCGACGCCGTCTAGCGGCGAGGCTGCGCCGGCGGCGAACGACACGGACAGCGTGCGCGAGCGCGACCAGCCGCGCTGCAACACACGTGCGACATGCAATAGCGATGCGATTTATTTTTAATCGCAATGTGCCTGTGACTGTATATGACACTATTTATGTGGCTTTCATGCGTACGGCAGAGTATAAAAATGACTAATATAACATTGTTTCTAATGTAAAAAGTGAATGTCAATCGAAACTATGGTAACAAGTTAATCACAGAATACTATCCTAAAAAAATGTACGATAATATTTAAATTATGTTTTCGAATTACTTATAACATATTCACGTAATTAAAGTTAAATTTAGTATCATTCTAATTAATACACACAAATCAAAACAAAATTCTAAAATCACAAGTTAGTGACTAAATAAAATTTTGATGAATTAATTAATTCGAAATGGCTTTCAATACAGTAGTTCATTAAACTTGGTAAGCGACAAAACAGAATATACATTAAGTATAAATAACACGTAGAAAGATCACAACACTTACACGAATAAAATTTGTTTCCCACATAAGCTGTAGAAATAATCATGCTATTGTGCACTTTAATTTATAAGACACAAGTAACATTTTTATAAAGATCAGTCAATTGAATCAAATATTAAAATAAATTATTTTGATTTAAAAATATTAGTCGCGTGTGCGAGTGTAGACAATGCAGTAAAAGTTCTAACAGATTAGATATTCATTGTATGACGAGTTCATAACTCGCAAATAGAATGAAACCAATCCGTTTGAACATGTTATTTCTCAGTAAAGCCTTCATTCCGTTAATGATAACAGGAGGATATTGTTATAAATGTTAGAGATTGCATACGCGACTGATTTTGATGACATCTGTCTTAAGGCCTTTGTTTAATATGATTTAAAAAGATAAAAGAGACAACAATTTCATAAATACAGCCCGCCTAAGTTAAATAGTGACAAAAAATTAAGTTACCATACCTGTCTTGATATACTGTCTTCGTCACCTTGCGAACTACGTCCAGTGTATGTGCCACCTATACATCTGAGAACAAAGTTAGGTATATTTAAGATTAGAAATGCCTACGTAAAGCAGCACTTTTGTGTGTTCAGTTATTTATTGTTATTAATATATATATACTAGCTGTCCCGTGCAACTTCGTCTGCATTAGTAAATTTTCCTATGTATCCCTATCGCAGCGCCATCTACCGGTCCAATTGTAAATCTAAACCATTCTCGAATCCACGTGAAGATACACAAAAAATTTCATTAAAATCGGTTTTTTTTTTTTTTTATGGTATAGGGGGCAAACGAGCAGACGGGTCACCTGATGGTAAATGACTATAGCCGCCCATGGGCACCTGCAACTCGAGAATCACAAGTGCGTTGCCGCCCTTTAAGGTGGGTGTAGGAAAGAGGGGGAGGGGGGGGGGGAAGAGTGGGAAGAGGGGAAGGACGGGAATAAGGGAGAGGGAAGGGTTAGGGTCTCCAGTAACCTCACTCACGCAACGAAACGCAATGCAAGCATTGCTTCACGGCCGGTTTTCTGTGAGGCCGTGGTAACGAGCGGAGTCGAGCCGGCCATACGTACCGAAGCATGGCTCTCCCACATAAATAATTATTCCTTTATTTATTTTTATTATTATATATACATTATTCCTTTAACCCTATCGCAGCGCCATCTACCGGGTTCGATTGTAAATCTAAATCATTCTCGAATTCACGTGAAGATACATTAAAATCTGTCCAGCCGTTTAGGAGGAGTTCAGTCACATACACACGTACAGAAGAAATATATATATACTGCATTTACACTACAGTCTAGGTAGTTATGCTATTAAATTGTAGCTTATATGACACATTTGTAGATTTAACATAGCAGCGCCATCTATTGATTACTTACTCAATCCAGTCAACAGATATCGCCATTTTTTTAAATCGTTTGGAGTTAACAGATAATTGTGAATGTCAAATAATAGACAAATAATTTGCAATAAAATAATATTGCGGCTATAAATTAAGATGTAAGCTATCCTATCTTTCAAGTTGGATCAAACTGCACACGGTGTGTAAATTTAATTTAAAATCGGTTAAGTGGTTTAGGAGTCCATCGCGGACAAACAACGTGACACGTGATTTATTTAAATAATATATGGATAATTATTATACAACCAACATCAAATTATACAGATGGCGGCAATAAAATAAATCAGCTCTCGGTCAGTATTCATCGTTACGATAACACTTTTTTCCGTCTTGCTCCCATCCGCTGCGCGTCTGAAGTGTAGGAACATTGTTCCAACTAGTATTTAGTCCTAATATGATATTTTGCTTCATATTTATAGCAACCTTGTAGACAAATCGTCGTCGTCGTAAAAAAATGGTGGATTTGATTTTTAGTAACTTTACAGGAGAGCACTTAAAGTTTTCAAATGATGTTTTACGTAATATTTTGAAAACGGCTGTTTCTGTTACTGAAATCTGAAAATGTTACTGTGTTTATGACCTGTGAAAAATGTTTTGTTTTATGATAAAATATAATGTTTTCAGTAGGCTTCTGTAAAAAACAAAAATCGTCAAAAAATCAACTCCGCCGCTTTTCTACGACTGCGACGAAATGTTTCAGGTAATGTTATTATTTCGCCGGGAAAAAAAATATAAATATCATGACACTTTAGTGACAATTGACTTTATGGATAACATACAGACCGTACACAGATGTTTGCACCGGTGGTTGAGAACACTAGCATTCGACGCTTGCGTAATGGCTATAAAGTGTCATGATATTTATATTTTTTTTTCCGGCGAAATAATAACATTAGCGAACACTTTTTGAATGATGCATTATCAAAGTCACGTACATTGCTTTTTTTGTCACACAGAAAACAAGCCTTCATCTTTATCAATTTTATTTTAAGCTAATTAATTTGATAAATTTTAGATGCACAAATAACGTAGTGTATTACGAACTCTAATACAGTGCGGTTTTTATGTTAGAATAAAAATGTCGCAGCTGTTCAGTTGCATTCGACGCATGCGCAATGGCTATAAAGTGTCAAACAGCTAGCAATCGCTATCCTCGTCTGACGAGTGATGTTACGCGCTAACTCTCTTTCACTCTACCTTAAATATTTACCATCTTTAATAGCCCGCAACCGTACCAAAATCATACCTGTTTACACCTGGCTGCGAAGAGGTGCGGCCAAGTGCGCAATGGCAATTATGATTTTTCAGGGTCTTTATACATATTGCCGTGAAGTGGACGATATTTTATTTAAAAAACAAGTGAATGAAATTTTTTCCCAAAAATCAGTTAACAATAATTTAATTAAAAATACTAGCGGCCATATTTTGATAGGCAGCCTAGTAGATATATATTCTCCTAATCATAAACATGCGTAAACATTTGGTTTTTAGCAAATACTCGATGAGCGCACTAATTCTGCAGCCCCTCTTGTCAGATTATTATAAAAAATATGAACAACTCACCTGACTAAATGAGCGAGGATAGCTTTGACCCATCTTATTTTACCGCTGTTGAGTAGTTCCATCAACTGTTTCGGGTGGTATTGTGGTAGAACCGGGCAAGCCATTTGCGAAGCCTCGAACAAACCGTAGTCGGGCATATAGTCTAACAGAGGCTGGTGAACAATTAAAAATATACAATGTAATGTTGCTGGATTTTATTGGCTTATTTTTACTTTGGGGTGTTAAATTCATTGAATAGCCAAATTACGAAGATTTGAGATTTACTATTTAATTAAATGCTTTATCAATTTTTTTCTTAGAGCAATCTCTATGAATTTTTAAAGTAGTTCTTCGAAAATCATGAAAAGTTTAATTATTCAAAATTACTTGTGGTTGATCAGGCTGCGTTTTATTACGTCTCCTCGCGTCTCGTTCCAACAGCTGCAAGTTTATAGACGACACACGCTGTAGGTGCGGCGCCGATATGCGCAGGTCTGAGTCACGGAGTGCACGAGATTCGCTACCTTCTTCCAATTCCTTGAGACAAAACAAGAAAAATACAATTTTTCTACATCATACACAATCATTTAAATTTACTCAAAGCATGTGATTTATTAACAACAGTTATTAATAGTATTTAATGACAAATAATTATTGTCTAGGCACTATAAATCCTTCCTCAACATGAAAAAATATACAAGAGAACAGTTGCAAACAAACGAGGCTATTAAAAACTATTATTTGTGTGTTAGCCGTGTGTGTAAATGAAATTTGTACAATAGATACAAATTCTTACCGGCACACCCACTTGTCCGTACGATTGTTGATTCTCGGGCTTCCATTGCGAGTACACATGCATTTCCGAGTCCATACCAACAACTAGAATGCCATCTCGCACCCAAGACATTTGCATGGGCAAGGGCGGCAAGCCATCGGCAGTCTTTAACTCTATGCGTCGGAGTTGCATCCATCGGATCTCTTCTACAAATAACGGTGCTGCGAGCGATGAGGCTTTACGTAGAAGTGGACGGTTATTACTTATTGATTCCTTCATAGCCTGAAAGTTAAAAAAAATATTGAGAATAGAATTTAAAAAAAATCTGTTTATTTTAAGCGTATAAGTGTAAACATTAGTTATTAACTCTTTTGACAAAAGTTTTTTTCCGGCCACGCGTAGCTGTAGCTAAGTAATTTGCGATACAAAAATATTGTGACTGTAAATTGACATAAAAACTATACTATCTTTCAAGTTGGACCAAACTGCACATAGTGCAAAATAAGTTCATTAGTTTAGGGGTTCATCGCGGACAAACCTTTGTTGGTCCGCGATGAATCCCTAAACTAATGACACCAAATCACTACATATTATAAAACAAAGTCCCCCGCCGCGTCTGTCTGTCTGTCTGTTCGCGATAAACTGAAAAACTACTGAACGGATTTTCATGCGGTTTTCACTAATAGACAGAGTGATTCATGAGGAAGGTTTAGTTGTATAATTTGTACCCGTGCGAAGTCGGGTCGGGTTGCTAGTTTTTATATATAAAGATGACGATCTTGAGAGTATGTTCAGCAGTATTCCCACTTACGACGACACTGACATTAAGTTTTTTTTTAAGTTTTCATAAAACTATGGTGCCATTAAACTAGATTTTGCGTTACGATCAGATTTTGTAGTACTTTTATTTATTAACAGTTATTGTATACAAAACATATGTTGATTATTTACATACATTCTAAGCATAGTGTTCTTTTTAGCACATCCGATGAGCGTATAGATAATTATAATAATTACTACACCATTTATTGCTATAAAATAAAAAAAAGTTACATGAAAATACCTTCAAATTTGCTTGTGCCAGATCACTGGAAACGGGCGTAAACAGTAAAACCCTGGAGCCAACCGCTACAGTCAAAATATGGGAGCCATCTTCTTTTGAAACCCAGTCTAACTGTACTAAGTGTTTCTGTGTTAGAGGACAAGTGTTGCCATTCTCCATGATGCTCTTTCGCAACGATTGTAGTGTACTAAATGACGGCACGGCCAATAGACCAGCGGATTTACCCGTGTCGCCTTCCCCGTTGCGAATGCTGCGACTATCGTCTGCTGATAATGTTTGTAGAACCTGAATGAAATAAATTCTTAAATGTAGTCCTCTTAAAAATGGAATTTCATATAAGGTCTAATAAACAAAAAAAAAAAATGGCTAGAATACGTCAAGTCGAATACTAAAATGTATAAATGATTAAACCACTGAAAAAATTAAAAAAAAGTTGAATTTTTCGGTTGAAATTTCCAATGATTTTGAACTCAGAATAATGATCTGAATTTACTATTTCGGTTTTCCGTACACCGTCGCTGACACCCTTACACTCAGTATTTCCGTAAAAGTGTATGGTGTTAGACATATATTTAGGTATACTTCACACAGTTTTTACTAGAATTTACTATTGCATAATATATAGTCATATTCGTCATTTAAAAACAACATCTTTGTTGGGTCTACAATAGGTAATAAGTAGGAGTATCATCAGGCAAACCACGTGCATAATATAAAAAATACTCACCTGGTTTAATCTTTGCTTCTTTTGCATAAACGACGTATCATGCAGGTACGATAAATCGATCTGCGTATCAGTACAGACCCCCACTCTTGGCAGGCTTACATTTCTCAAGGGTATCGTATCTTCTAACAACCATTCCGCACCGCCGGTACTTTCACACTCGTACACACAAACGCATAAATTGACAAATCGTGCGTCTGAATTGTTGGTAGTAGCACCGCCTTTGGGTCGGGTAAAGGATCGCCCGCACTTGTACGCACAAGCGATACGTCCGGAGTATGCGGCACTTATGTGGAGGGGCTGACCTGGATACCAAAGAAAATGTATGAATAAAAAATGTAAGATTTGCTTAATAAACAAAGTTTTTATCTATACAAATAAATAAAATTGAAGTGTCTGTTTGTAATGTCATAATAACGGTTTTTTACCAAAAATCTATTTTTTAAATTTTGTAATCTCCGAAACAGGTGAACCGATTTAAACGGGATTTTCACTGACAGATAACTAGTGTTATACGGAGTTACTTATGCTACTTTTATTTTAGAAAAAGAATTAGGGTTCCGCGCAAAAAATATAAATATTTACACGCGAGCGAGGTCGCGCGGGGTACAGCTAGTCTATTATAAGCAAACATAAATATATGTTTGTATTGTTTTATACAATTTTTTAAACTATATGATACAATTAATAAAAAGGAGGAGGTTCTCAATTCGACCGTATGTGTATAATATATTTTTTATGTTTTCTTTAAAAATAACTTGCATTTAAAAAAGGATGCTGTTTGATTCTTAGAGTTTATATTAAAACATGTTACCTGGAATGTCTATTGCCGATTCTTGATCTTTGTTCATCATTTCCCATTCTTTCCAATTATATTCGAAGTCGTCATCTTCTTTTTTAGTCACATGACATTTCCAAAACCTGCCAACCAAGACAGCCATTTAAGTTTACCAAAAAACTCTTTATATTATCAAGAGCTAATACTTATTAGTTATTATTACTTTAGCATCTGCATGTTACCTTAATGTGCTGTCGGAACAAGCGGTTGCCATTATGTAGGGAGCTAGACAAGCCGGATATATTGAGGCGGAGCTTAAATGTCCAGCTGCAGGCGTAGCGTGAATCACATCAACTCCATCCGGTAAAGATAGCGGACACTCACACACCTATAACATAATATATGTACATTGAAGTGACAACTATTTACATATTTGATTTTTTTACGTAGTCTCTAAGCTCCTCATCATCATCATCATTTTAGCCATAGGACGTCCACTGTTGGACATAGGCCTCCCCCAATGAGCCCGACTTCGACGAACTTCCAAGAAGCCCGGTTGGAAGCGGCCTGCACCCACCAACGTCCTGCGATCTTCACCAGGTCGTCTGTCCACCGCGATAATGGACGTCCTACGCTGCGCTTTCCGGTCCGTGGTCTCCATTCCAGAACTTTTCGGGCCCATCGACCATCCGTTCTATGTGCCCCGCCCATTGCCACTTCAATTTGCTGACCCGTTCGGCTATGTCGGTAACCTTCGTTCGTCTGCGTATCTCCTCATTTCCGATTCGATCGCGCAGAGAAACACCAAGCATAGCTCTTTCCATAGCTCGTTGAGCGACTCTAAGTTACGTTAAAAAAAAGTTTCTAAAAATTCAAAGATGGAACACAAAAAACCTTTAGGTATAATACCGTCGCTAGCGTGAACACATTGACATGTCGACTTCCATGTTTTTTTTTATTGGCGTAATACTCAAATATAAATAAATTTTGGAGCAATCGACTTTGGAAATATGTTATATCCTCATGTCAAATTAACGATTCACATGATTTTGTGAATGAAAATTAATATTTTTTTTATATCAACTTACACTCAGTCACCAAAATAATATTCGTTATTTGAAATCTCAACATATACATATAACTATAAAAAACTTAAAAATGGCCACCCTGAAAAATAGCAATTTCAGACATGTCAACATATTCACGCCAGCCACGGAATATATCCCGTACGTTGTAAGTACTTTTTTAGGGTTTTGATTTAAACTTCGAATGTTATACATTTTTTGACGAATATAGATTAGGATGCAGCTGTAACCAAAATGTTGACGTTGAAAGTTTTAAATGATTTCACTGTTAAGGTAATCACTTACAGATAAAAGTAAAGGTATATGGCGCTAAAGAACACAACGCAGTATGGACACCGTCGCAACAGGACGCTTCTCTCTTTGATAAGGGGCCCCCCTCGGATCCGAAACTTGTCCGGCATCCCAGAAATACACATGTGAGTAAAAAATTGAGTTGAATTACGTAAAATTCAATCAGTTTAATAGTGAGGTCCTAGCTATCTGACATAGAGCTGAATATTATGAGCCATGGTCAAAGGCATACCTTCTTAGTAGATATAGAGATGTGAGAATCTTTGTGTTGTTGCGGCGTCCGCTCATTGTCCATTGACATGGAGTTGTGGCGCGACTCGCCATCGTCCTCCTGTATCAGCGCGCTATCAGGCACGTACATCATGCTGTTTGTTAGGTCGTCTATCGACAAACAATTACAATTTGATACAAGCTCTAACTTTTGTTAATAGGTTATAATTGAAAGAGTTCATCACATCTCACTTCTCTGTTCATGTTTTATTAGTTTTCAACACTTCCAAAAATGATTGTAATAAATTTCAAAATTCCAGGTTTTTTTTATAATAGATAGAACTCTTTTAAAACTAACAAATATGTTATAAACCACTAATGTTTATTAGGATAAAAAAAATAGCAAGTCAAGAGAAGTATAAAGACCTAATGACATTTCATTAAATTTAAATGTAGAATACTTGAATGCTATTCAATTATGAGATGTTAATTCTCGTCACCTTAAAATGGCTGTAACAGCACGAAATTTAACTAAGTCTTATAAGATGGACGACCTGGAACGCTGAACTCAAATGGGTCTAACGGACACAAGACCTCAATATGGATCTCTACTACTAGATTCATATCCACATCAAATTTCATATCCTCGTTATCTGCGGCGTTACCTATCTCTAATCGAAATCACTCACATTCTTCTCTTTTCTATTATACTCACCATTAGGATCAGCCTGGGACGATACCGTTAATCTCCACATATGCACAGTGGAGCCTCCGTCAGTTCTTTCAAGCACCACAATATAGAACGGTTCGTTAAATATTGCAGCTTTACGCAAGTCAACAAAAGCCTCGAGTCCAGCCTCTGTGATTGTGTTTACATCGGAGTTTTCCACGCCACAATCCACATTTTCTGTTTCTACTGACCTTCGTTCTCCTGATAAAGAGAGAAAATAATAGTGAAACATCGACTAAATTGGCAGTATAGTTTGAATATGGATGTTGATTTTAATTTTTTTGAGGTATGTAGTTTGCAGTAAAATGCGTATTTTGCAACTCGCTATTTATTTGAATACTAGCCGTTTCACGCAGTTTCACGTGCGTTTATGGTTACTGCTTCACTCCTAAGGGCAGAAGCGTGATGTTGCGTAGCCCATCACCGTCTTCAATTAATATTCTATCCAGTACAAAAATAATTATTCAAATCTGACTAATAGTTAGTATATGAAAATAAATATTTACAGACACATGTCAATTTCTTCTGGTAAAACAATATAGAGCCGAGATTTCCTTTGACTAACCTTAAAAAAAATGCCGAAACAAATTCAAGGATCAGTCCACATAATCCGAAAGAACCATTAGCTTTAAGCTGACAGTGATAGCAATGGAAGGGGGCAAACGAGCAGACGGGTCACCTGATGGTAAATGACTACCGCCGCCCATGGGCACACAAGTGCGTTGCCGGCCTTTAAGGTGGGGGTAGGGGAAGGGTGGAAGGGGAGAGGGGTGGAGGGAAGGGTGAAAGAGGGGGAGGACAGGGTTAGGGCCTCCGGTAACCTCACTCACTCTGCGAAAAGCAATGAAACTTTGCTTCGCTGCCGGTTTTCTATGAGATCGTGGTGTATCGCCGGTCGAGCCGGCCCATACGTGCCGAAGCATGGCTCTCCCACGATTGGTATTGGTATGGGGCTCTGTTTCCGCATTTAGACTCATATCCCACGATAAATATAGTAATAACGAAATTCAACCAACTACACAATATCTTACCAGTTATAAGTTGTTCCTGGAATACATGCAGGAGTTGCGTGTTGTGCCAGTCATGCGTGGCGTCTGCAATCGCGTGCAACTGTATAACGGCGCCGGGCCGGGCCGTGGACTGTTGCGATACTATTTTGATCCGGTCGTGGAGAGGAACTCCGCCACCTTCTTCCAGGGTTGATTCAGATGACATGGACATTGTATCGTGCTGTTGAGGATAGGTAATATTATTCTTAATTAAAAAGATCACTTGGCAGGAGTTGTAGCAAGTTGTTATACTTGCTACATCTTACATCATCTGCACTATATTATTCTATATATTTCATTGAATGTTTTTCTTTATTTCTACGTCATATTGTTTGTTGTTATATCTTTTAAATCCTTGATCACCTATTTGATATGCAACTCAATATGTTAGGCAATAATTTTGTACCATCATTTTTGTTTAAGAAATTTAAAACTTAAAATAAGAATATTTTAAGAAATTGATGGTCAAAAAATCAGTCCTCTTAACGGTCGCGCAGTCGGATAATAAAGAAAGGCGGATGAAATGAAAGAGATGTTTACTTCTTAAACAAGAATGGATTGCTACCTCGCAGCATTTTGTCTTGTATGTTGAAATGTTTCATCTGTCCTGACAGTTGTGCAAAAACGAAAAGTGGGGATCTATTTAAAAATATTTAAATACCGATATGATTTCTTTGAACAATATTAAAATTATCCTATATCAGCTCTACGTTACAGGACTCCCGTTTTCCGTCGTTTTGTTCATCCAAAGATTACCTGTAAGGAATATTTTTTTATAAGTTATTAATGATTACCAGAACGTCTTTGTGTCGTCTCTCAGATGTAGCTATTTCGGCCAGAAGTGTCCGCGCGTCTATAACAGCTTGGTACACTCTCAGACTTTCACCGTCACTCGCCACGAAGCACGCCGACGGCGAGTTGGATAAATTGCCCAGAGTTGTGCTAAAAGTATTTTAATAAATAATAATATGTAAGCCAAATAGAAAACTTAAGAAATGTCTGATTCTAAAAATATTAATAAAAAAAATACTTTAGGTCCTTTTTTAATTTAAAGGCCTTATTATTTTAAATTATTCAAGTAAGAATTGTAGAGAATGTTTCAAGTTTAAGATGAAACACTGTCACGTAAACTATTTGCAGTAAACATCGAGGAATTCTTAAAAATATCAAAGAAATATAAAAAATAGCTTAGATCAGTTGTCTACAGACGAGTTCTTTGGAAGTATAAAAGGTGTACTGTTTTGAAATAACGCTACTCTACATACCTAGGCAACAAAGTAGGCAGCCAGGCAACGTTGCTGAAGGCAGACAAATGCGGGGAGTTGACTCTAGCGAGCTCCGACACGCCGCCGGACTTGCCGAGGGGACCCACACACTCGACTCTCCACATTATTAGTTCAGAGCATAATCCGCCTGCTGCTGCATCGTCCTCATACTTATGTTGGTCCCCTTCGCTATCTGCACAATACAATACGTTTTTTTTCCGATCACGATCATATTCAATCTAAACTATTATTAATCTGTGACGAAGTTGTGCATATATGATTTAAATGGAAATTGTAATTTGTGATTGAAAAAAAAAACAGCGATTGGATTACGGTGAAATTACAGCAGTGACAAAGATTACTATAAACTTTTTGAACTTAAACACTGATGCAAATTTTAGCAGCATAACTTGAGATACAGACTAATATCAGTTTTCAGTCAGCCGTTGAACAGTCAGATTAAGTACAGAAGTCGTCTATTACAGAAACCTGATGATTGTCTTTGAGTATCATCAGCGCCAAAAGAGAACCAAACTTAATTAGCTTTCCGAATAAAGTTTCAAGTAATTTCAATCACAAAACTTTGTTATGGAATTTTAACCCTACAGTTCCGTTCAAATTGTAGGTATTTTATTATACACAATAGTTACATTTTTGTATTTGATGTAACAATGTAAAACTCACCGGATATGTTATGATGGCTGGTAGTTAGTAAAAGAGGTAATACTGGATGGCATGTGATGTCATTTACTCTAAATCTATGGCCAGACGCTCTCGATGCGTGACCTATGGATAACACCTGCAAAAAAAGGAACGTCAGCAGAAAAATAGAAGCAGTTTCGTCTGTAGAAGTAGTTCAGTCCGTTACCAGATTCTAACTCGGCGGATACGTAACTGTCACGTAACGAAACATCCGAAACTTTAAGTATTTAGAAAGAAGAAAGAAAGAAAACACATTTTATTTCTGAAACACACAGCTTTTAAATACAAAGTGTTAAATCTATAAAGAACACTTTTGACAAAATAATTCTGTAATTACTTTAAATAAAACACATAATACAAATTATATACAAGTGGCAACACTGCGCCGTTAAAACTTCGTTGCACGACATGGCAACGTGGCACTCATCACTCACGTGTCAAATGAATGACGTGGCAAGAGGTCATGTTAAACTTCAAAAGTTGAAGTTGAAACTTTTTATTTCGTTCATAATGTACTGATTAAGTGACTACATTGAATGTTTTATAAATTTCGGTGGACATATTTACTAAACCTACTTAAAATACGATTGAGATATCATAATTTCAAGAAAGATGAATTCCGTTATACAGCGTCATAAAAAAAAACGTACATGCGCCTTACGTTCCTCCACTACATACCTGTGAAAATTTGGACTTGTCATCAAAAGTTAGCTGCCAGAGGTTGAGCGTGCCATTAGTGTGGTTTGTGACCATGGATATAACAGGCGCGGAGTCCAACACGTCTCCTTCTTGATTCTCTCCAAGATCTTCCGTAGCTACGCTCATTTTTCGCTGCATTTCATTGTTGTTTTCTTCTCGGGGTCCTGGACAAGAAAGAAAATTAGTAGGTAATAGTAGTTAATTTTTTAAACCATGTAATTGTTGACTCATAAACAAAGCCAGTGCATGAACACAGTGGTTATTGGCTTTCAAGTAATAATTAAACAACATGTTTTTGTAGACAGTCATTTCACACAAAATATATTTTTACCTTAAAAAGGTGTCATTGACTCGTCACGGAAAATATAAAGGAGGGGGGCAGACAGCGGGCGGGGCGGAATGGCGAGTTGAAACGTACTATCGCCAAGCGCGACGCGGCTATGTGACATCTTTTATATTAACAAGTACATTCCAACCTACCCCGCCCGCTGTCTTTTTTTTTTTTTTGTGCGTGTGGAAACCCCCTCGGGCCGTCACCCCGCCGGGGTTTTCGGCGGGGCGGTGTGTCGGAATCGAACCGACTAAAACCACACGGTGTGCCGTACTGCGCCTTAAGTAGGAGGGATCCGGGAACAGCTTTATTAAGACATCCGGAACCCCCCTAGCGCCTGCCCGCAAAAGCGCGGACACCACCTTCGGGTAAAATTCTCTAAATTAGGCGACGTCCAGGCACACGCGGACGCCGCCTCCTCGCGGGGGGCCACTATAGCGGGTGGAGGGGAAAACCCGTCCCATCCACCCGCGGCCACACTCAGGGCGGCATGAGGCGCTGGTAAGCGCGCCTCCGCCGCCCGGTTCGCCGGCGGCGAATTAGGTCCGAGTGGAGATCGTCCTCCCGGACCCTTTCCGCCGCCTCCTTCTGCGAGATGACGTCCTCACAGAAGGTCGCGACCGCGGTAAAATTTCTGTCGCTACCGGCCATGGAGCGTATGACGGCCGGTAGCGAGAGATCCCCTCCGATGACTGCAGTGAGGGCCCGACGCTGCGTCGTCCAGGCGGAGCAAACCGCCAGCGTGTGCTGAGCCGAGTCCTCACTGCAGTCGCAGTGGTGACAGGTGGGACTCAGTTCCCTCCTAGCGACCGAGTGCAGGTACTTCCCGAAGCAGCCGTGCCCGGAAAGGACCTGCGTCAGTCGGAAGGAAACGGAGCGCCTCCACGGCGGCAAAGCCAGCACGTGGAGCCTCCAGCCGACCCCGCCCGCTGTCTGCCCCAACCTTAAAAAACCTTTAAAGTTTATAAAGGTATGATTGCTTTTTGAACATGTGTGTGATTGAAGCAACGTGATGAACTATTTTTGTTTGCTTATAACGACAAAAAATGTTTTACCATTTTCTTGTGAATCGTGATGTTCTTCCCCCTGCGGCCACTCTGTTTCTTCTTTCTCTTCCTGCACACTTGCCAAAGGTGTCGTCACCTGTTCTGTTTGTTGTTGAGAACCCACTAGCAAAATAGATAAAAATTATTTAGAACATTCGTGTCTAAAACATTCTGGCAACAAACTCTTAATATCGAATAATAATAATATTTCATTTATTTTTCTCATAAGATACAATAGGTTACAGAGCAGGGAATTACATGTATTAAAATAAAACATATAAAGTTCTACAGTGAGAGCTGAAGTCTATACTAGGCTCAGTTAACAGAAGCTTCTTTGAGCCAGGTTAGTGTGAACCAATCTGGGAGGGTGATTAATAATAATGTACCCGATGTCAGTGATCTACTATTCTTTATATTTTTAAATATATATTTTGTTTTATACATACTTAAATGTGTAACTTATAAGTTTAAAGTTTGATAAAGAGAAATAATAATATCGTTCGTTTATTTCTCATCAAAACCGAAATACAATTAAACATAAGATTAGGCTACAACAACATTTGACAATTTCGGTTGTGGATCACTGGTGCCTGAGGTTAGTATAAAACTCGTGTTACAGGACACCAGGTGAACAGCGTGTTTACGTCTGTTAGTTTTATAGTCCGGCTTGTAATATGTTTGCGAGTGACTGGTTAAAATAACAGTGCGAATGAACATATTTTTGTCAAGACAATCATAGTTCAGTAAAACTAAAAAATACGCCTTAACGGAACACCACCGTCACCAAGCCCAATCTGTTGGACTTGTAAGAACCCAACTTTGCCCCTTATGCCTAATAAAAAAAAAACTAAGCATATGAGCCTAAACTCGAGGGGTTTATTAACAGCCACTAAAGAGTTCCGCTATCCACTTCCTGGCTCCATCATCAGATCAGCTCCAAGATGCCAATTTATAGTATTGTCATTCGAACTACATTTACATATAAAGTTTCATTTCGGTACGACAATAAGTAAGTTAAAATTGAATTTTAAGATTTCTTTACAAAGGTACAAGTAAAAAATAAGCGTGTTAATTATATTATGTAGAACTATATATTACACATTATTATTACATAAACGCAGTAAGTGTAGTGTAGGAAGTGGAACATACTAGGCATGACCGGCTTGGTCCTGTGTCGCACGTAGAGCGGTTGCGCGGCGGCGTGGTACAGCGCCGCGGGCGTGCACATGGTGGTGGCGTCCCCGAGAGGGAACGCGGACGGGATCCGCGCCGAGAACGACACTTGCGCCTGGCGGATTGCGCCCGCTTGCAACTCGTCCAGCCATTCGCACACCCTGGTAACAAAACAGATATCTTGCTAGCTTTTATACGATAGATGTAGCGCGGTGGTAGTGAATTCAACCTATTTGTATGTATGAATATGTCTATTTGCATAGGTGGTATATAAGTACCTATATCCGTATTCTAGAACACAGTTACATGTGAGAGAGCTCGGACTTAACGGCAACAACCAATTCGAGTAACAGGTATGGGACCCTGACCTGCTCGAGCTGTTGCTCACACTCCCTAATCCATCTGTATAAGTAATTAACTGACCCGACAGACGTTGTCCTGTCTTTGAATATTGAACCATCGCGGAAAATGTCAAACAACAGTTATGTCAAAAGCGCTAAGATTACATCAGAAAAGTTAATATGGTCGTTAAGTTTTCTTAAATTTCATAATTTTCTGCGCAACTTTCTTAATTTTTATAAGTTCACTTTGTTGTCCGTCCGTCCGAAGGTCTATCTGTCTGTCAAGACCCTTTTTCTCAGGAACGCGTGGAGGTATCACCTGGAATTAAATCAGATACTCAGGTCTACTGACCCTTGGAGCTGTGAAAAAATCAAACTTCTAAACCAACGCAATTAAAAGATACAGTCGTTTATGCCGCAAACTTCCGCAAATTTTCGACACTCGCAAGAGAATCAAAACCTACAGGGTACTTCCCGTGAACTCAGAATCTTGAAATTTGGTACAAAGCAACGTCTTATAGCACAGATAAAGGAAAAATTGGGAACACCGTAAATTTTTAGTTACATCATTTAATAAAAATATTTTTAATAATTTTAAACTTACTACTCCTTTCCTCATGAACGCGTAGAGGTATTAAATTGAAATTTATATCAAATACTCAAGTCTATAATACCTTTAAGCTGTAACAAAATCAAACTTCTATGTCAACGCAATCAAAAGAAACAGCAATTTAAGCCGCATATTTTCAAACTCGCAACTACTCGCAAGGGAATCAAAACCTAAAGAGTACTTAGAGTCGACCTAGAATCTTGAAATTTGGCATGAAGCAATGTTTTATAGCACAGATAAAGGAAAAATTGCGAAATCGTTAATTTGTTGTTATACCACATAAAAAAATAATTTTTGTGATTACAAACTTATATTTTGCGGTTGGATTGTTAAATTTGTCGTACATCGCAACCACAAAGTTAAGTTTGTCTTTCGAAAAAGACGGGCAAAAGTTTTTGAGAATCTATACCCGAGATGGACGTTCTATCTACATGCAAGTTTACGGAACCCTCGGTGTGCGAGTCAGATTCGCACTTGTCTGGTTTTTTCTTTCATAAGAACCTCCTGACAATAACAAACACAGAAAAAAAGAATAAGCGAAATCGGTCCAGCCGTTCACGCGTGATGCGACCAAGGGAAATAGGGATTCATTTTTATGTATATAGATAACCCTTTCATACATACCTTTCTTTCAATATACAAAACCAATTTTCCATCTACATTCCTAGAGCTCGGTTAACAGCAAATAGGCTTGTTTATATTACGTTAGTGCGACTAAATTATATTTGGCGAATTGTGGATGTTTAATAAGCCTCTGTCTACCCCTTCAAGGATACAGTCATGAAGGCATGTTTATATGTATCGATATTACAAACTATGCTTAGTTTAATTCTAGATAGCGCTTTGTGATATGTCCTAGTACTGAATTTATCTCTTATATAGTACCGGTACTTTAGAAAGAACAAGCAATTTAAATCTCTCGTATTTTCTTCACTTTGATCTAATAATAATCACTACATTCGCGATAAACTCAAAAACTACTGAACAGATGTTCATGCGGTTTTCACCAATAGATAGAAGGTTTTGGTGTATAATTTGTTAAAGTTTTGTGTACATTGGTTGAAATATGATGATGATTGTTGAAGATGTCTCTGCTACCCATGCGAAACCGGGTTGCTAGTATGTAATAAAATACCTTAATATTTTCTTACCATATAAGAAAGCTGCCATCAACAGGATGTATGGAGAACAGTAGATCGGGACTCTGGTGCCAGTCTCTCAATAGCGACTCAATCTTCGCATCGAGCGAGTCTGGTAAGTGTGTACACGTCACGTCCGTTGCTATGGAATTTATTGATGTTGTGTTCGATAAACTTGGGTGACTATGATTGCCGCTGCCTAGAAAAAAAATATCACGATGAGTAATTATATTTTTACCTAGCAGCGCGCCCCGCGGTTTCACCCGCGTATGTCCTGATCCCGTGATAATATCGGGATAAGAAGTAGCCTATATGTTAATCCAGGTCTCCAGCTATCTAAATACCAAGTTTCATCGCAATCAGTTCAGTAGTTTTGGTGTGAAAGAGTAACAAACATCCATACATACGTACATCCATACATCCTCACAAACTTTCACGTTTATAATATTAGTAGGATCTGTACTTGTATGGCTAGGTGCCTTGTTTTTTTTTTTTGAAGTAAAGAACGATTACAAGAAAATATCTCTAGTTGCCAATAACTACATGATCTTTTGAATGAAAGCATAGGTAAGTTTCTTCGGCAGAAACTTACCTATGCTTTGAATAACACAATTTAAGTTATTGCTGTAGCGACATAAAAAAGAGAAGTTATTGAAACACTGAAGTACTATGAATTTTTTATGTTCTTATATTACTAAGGTGGCAAGCAAGCAAGCAAACGGACCGCTTGACGGAATCCATTTAAAGGTCTCCTTGGTTATAAAAGAATTTGAGTGATCCCGGAAGAAAATTCCCTTCGAGTGCATAAGAGAATTTCAAATATAAGGACACAGGCAGTAGAACATATTTAGGGTACATAGGGTACCGAATAATCGATATACACTACGTCATTTACCTACCCTAAACGACATAGTGTGCGTATCGATAATTGGGTAAAACATTTCTGGAAAACTAAAAAAAATAAAAGTGGTCAGTCTTATACCCACCGTTACCTGGTTGTTCATCACTATTGCTGTTATCCTCAGATTGCATTTTAGTCAAATGTTGACTAGGCCGTCTATGTCCTATGTTGCAGCATGAAATAAAGGTAGCACGAAAAGCTAGTAAGTAAGCAGCACAATGTTACAATTAGCTGTAACACAAATATAGTCTACAATGACGTTACAATACTCAAATATAATGTTTGTTTAATGTTCTATATGATTAGGTATATGCCAGGCCGACTATCTATTTTGCCAAAAGCATTTTACAGTTGTTGTTCGGATTAGGCATTTTTTGTCTTTTTCACTCATTCGTAAATAAAATAAAAACACGAAATAATTTAGTGAAGGTTAGAATAAGAGAGATATGGTAGGAGGGAGATAGAAAACAGAAGTATTAGTGTGTGCTATTATTTAATACTTTAACGCCAAAGGAGTATTGAGTATTCTCTTCAAGTTTACAGTTGAGTGAAGCAGATAACTTAAAATATATATCTTAAAGTTGTTTGTGACTTACAAATGAATGAATACTAGAGTTATATGTACTACTTTAGAAGATTTAGAGTCTATTGGTAAAAGCAGGTTGGCATATTAGTTAAAGCATTGTAGTAAAATATATCACTGCGTCACATATGATCTTACTGACCGTATATAAACGAAACAATAGATATTTGTAAATCATACATATCTTCCCACTTACTTGGTTCATTCTCTCCGTCCTGATGCGTGTTGTGATCCGATCCGGAACCACTTTCGTCCGTTTCTTCTTTATCTAATATCTAAACAAAAAATAAATGATTTGAATGATCACTTTTGCTCGTTCCCTGTTTTTAAGTAATTTAGTCTAAGATGGGAAATCTTAGACTGAACAAACGATTTCTACAACCATCTGTTTTTAATAAAGTACAATTTTTATAGGAGAGAGGATACTGCTGGATTGTCTCTCAAAATATGGCCGCAAATGTTTTTATTGAATATGTAATCTATTTTTTTACTATTAAGAATGTTCAATTGTTATGAAGAATTTTAAACAATTACACGCAGTTTCTCATAACAAACAAAATTTTGTCAGCCTGATGTGCATTGTACAAGTTTAATGTTTTACATTAAGTAAAAAGAGACTACTGTACTGTATTTTTATACATTACAAACATACTCGGTTCTAAATTGTATAAAACTGAGAAGTTTGTATTTCGACATACGATTAGCTTGAGAGGGGTTCCTGTAAGCACTTGCGACGGGTGTTTAGAATATTTATTTGCAACTTTAAATGAGTTTTACACAAAACACACTCCCGACTAACTCACCTTTCAAACAAAAAAAAACAAAATCGCTTCATCCGTTCGGGAGCTACGATGCCACAGACAGACACACACACAGAGACACGTCAAACCGTTTTTGCGTCGGGGGTTAAAAACCTACTTATAGTGAAAAAAGCTCAGATTGAATAAATATATTAATCAAATTAATAATCACGTAAATGCTTCACGTTGGACGTGAAGTTGTTAACTAATATTTTATTTTCTATCTCTCCAACAGCTAATCCTGGCGTTGATATACTTACTTTTTTAGTTAAATCATGCAGTATAGCTTCTGCTTGGCTGGTAAAGTGCATTTCCTTGTTGTGAAGCCAGTGCAGTATAAACCGACCGCCGCCGGCCAACGATGGCACCAGGGGAATATCCGTCTCCGCGTTTATTGAAGCTGCCAAGTGGAAGTGGAGACCTGGCGAACAGTTATATTTATTTACTAAACATATGTGTGTTCTACTCAATGTAAAAAATATATACTACCACATTGAGTACTAAGCATGTCTCTAATTTAGATAATGGTTTTAATTATACTAAATATAATTATACTATTGTTAGGAGATCGAGCAAGGCCAATTTCTGATGAAATTGAAGTTGGAGAAGTGCCTCAACAGAATCAGAAGAGTACAGTTTAACAGCTGTACTTGCATTCTACCGATATCTACGAAACTATCAACTTATAAGTTCATCTGGCGCTCCGCTACAGCATGGTATTCCTTGCTAGGGTTTGTCAATACCTAAAACCTGGGTGTGTTTCAAGTCACGTAAAAATACGTAATTACAGGCAGGCGATCAAACTAGAACCACCGGTGTGAGATAATGATCATTCAGGTATATCTCTGCTTACTTATATTTGTGTGTCAAAAGATCAAACATTAAAATGTTTTGTTTGCAGAAAAGAGTAGATTTTAGAAATTTGTTTTACCTCCAGTGTAAGAACTCGCGTGATAAGGATTGTGGAAGTCGTGTGCGCTGTATGTAGAGGGCAAAGTTGGGATGGGCGCGCCCGGCTGCTTAGATGACTGTGCGGTTCGCCGTATTTGGAAACATGTTCTGTAACAGGTGAATCGTTTTTAGGGTTCCGTACATCCGAATAAAAATTTTTTGTTAAATCCTTATAGGATCAATTGTGCGTCTGTCCGTTTGTGACAGTTAATTTTGCTTCGAAGTTACTGGAGCAATCAAGTTGATATTTGGTATATTGTTCAATCCTGTGATCCAAACACAGATGTGCAACGTAAATAAATAAATTTTGAATATGGGTGTCACTTTGATAAAATAAAAGCTAGTAGTTGAAGGGTCGTAAATATATATATTTCTTTATAATTTCAAGATTAATTCGTTTTAAGAAAATATATGAAAATTGACCAGTCTCCCTCCTTATCTCCGAAAGTATTGAGTCTAAACATTTGAAAAATATTTCTACTTATGGATTACAGGAAATCTTATAAGAAGTCTTCAAATAACATGGTAAATCGCTCAATTTTACAGTTGGATTACAATAAATTTTGCAGTCGGAATGTTAAGTGCTATTTAAGTAAAAGGATTTAGCGGCTGATACTCCTAAAAGAACAACGTAGTATATTATTGAATTGATTAAATAGTAGCCAATTTAATTACTTTCAGTATTGGAATAGCAGCTCAACTTATGAATTTTATGAACATATGAATAACTAATGTGTTAATTGCGTGTGGCCACACTCAAGCGGCAAATCAATGAAACTAGTGAAAGTCATAACTCAAGGCAAAATACTGAAACAGTTTACAGACGTATTTATTACTACGAATTATACAACTGATGTCTTTTAAGACTACTAGCGTATTACAACGAGCCCATGAAGTTCAAAAACCATATAATGGTAAAACCAGTTTTATTATGGGTAGTTTTTCTCTTCGACACAATTTTTTTACTAATCATAGATTAATGCCGCGTTACCATAATCAAGAAGCGATTCGTTTAGCTTACGGACGGTAAAATTTGCGTTGAAAATTCAACAAAATTTTACCGTCCGTAAGCATAACAAATCGTTTTTCGATTATAGGTACGCGGCATAAGTCGCTCTCACTTTCGAGGAACTAATGGTTTAATCTTGAAATGAATTGATAACATTCATTAAAGAAAATAATAAATATTAGATACCTAGTAATACCACTGATAGGCACACGGGAGATCCTACTCTAACGTTAAGAAAACCAGTAGTGTTGATGGAAAAAAATCCTCTGTGGCGCAACTAGTTTTGCCATGTCAAACTGTATTTCTGGACTAAAGTAACAGCTAGCTAAACACTACTACTACTAAACACTACTGGACTAAAGTAACATTATCTGATGATATCAGCCATTTGAATATTACGTAAATAGAAGAAGAAACATCTCACTTCATGTGCTTCAGCCGCTGCATGAACCGATGCTTGTGTCGGTGCGTGGCTCGCTGTCGGCGCGGCGGGGAGCGCGAGTGTGACGTCACGCACCCGCCGCCCCACTCGTCCTCCGGCAGCAGCGTCTCCGCCCACACGCGGCAGATGTTGTCCACGCATGACGTTACGAGCACGTTCCCCACACTACCCCTAAGGAGGGAACAACATCACTTGTAATGTTCACAATGTATAGTTTTGTTATTTGGATTGGTAGCTATAGCAAACATAGGGAGAGGCTTACGTCCAGTAGTGGACTGCAATAGGCTGATTGATAGCTTAGAATATGCAGTATTAAAAGCAAAAAAATAGACTAAAGGTAATAAAAATATATATAAATTAAAATATTATGCAAGTACGCATGGTTTCAAGCCGCCGACGTAAGACGCCAATGGTTGGAAAACACACTTATCACTAATATATTTGCAAGTAAAGGATTTAATGTTAGATACATATTGAAATGCAAAACCACACGGAAATAGTCAACAATCAATCTAAATGTTTAGATTTAAATATCAATTTCTTTATAGAAGTCAAGCTTTGATTTATAAGCCAAAGTTTAGATTGGTTATTCCGGTAAAACATTATTATGAACTAGATTGATCGAGGACTTTGAAAAGTATACATACTGATTAAAGCAACTACTCGGTAAAAAAATATATTCATGTTCAAGATATAAAAAATCTTGTTAGCGTATGATTTTAACTAATCTTCGTGACTTACTTCGGCATGTATTTGCTAGTTTTCCGCCATGACAGGTGTGTGACGGCGCGCGGATGAGCCACATAGATGAAAGTGTAGTTCAACTCTTGCGAAGAATGCTCGTTGTGAGTTTGAACTAAAACTGAAACAAGATATTCTAAGATGTAAGACAAAATAATTAAGGGTGTTTTAATTAATTCTTTTAAATTGCACTCTGCTGCATTAAATTATATTGTCTAGTCTCAGTGAAAGGACCTAGATAAATTTTTGCCAAATCCAATTATAAGTTATGTTGATAAATTGTAGAGGGTAGGCGATAAAGATTTTCTTGTTTAATGCAGTGTCTCCTAATGCAGCCTTGAAAACCTATTAACAGAGTTCAACCTATTTATTACTTGACGCATCTGATAGATTTTTTCGGACTCCGATTGGAGTAAAAATTTGCTGTGTCTACTTTGTTATGATCAAACAGCTGTTTTTAAAACGTTTTTATTAGCTTCACTTGTAACTAATTAACTAACAATTCTTCAGTGGCTACTAGTGAACCCCTTGAGTTTGGGCTATGTTTCGTTTTGACGGGTACAACAGTTTGTACTTTGTAAAGATGGTCTGATGATGAAGCTAGGAGGTGGATGGTGTGGAATTCTTTTGTTTCTGCTATTTCTTACAGCTTTCAAAATCGAGGGGAAAATTATATTTCTTTTTTCTTCTACCTTTAACGAACTCGACTCGCTTGATTGTAAGCAGTAACCGGTGCTTTAAGGTTAAGCACGCGGACGCGGTTCCCCAACAAAAAAACAGTAATAATATAATTTTTGTTGTGTAACCGCGGTTTCCTGTAGGGTGGTTTCCGGTGGCTTCGGGCCAATGCGTGCTTAATGCCGCGTTCCTATAATGAAGAAACGATACGTTATGCTTACGGACGGTAAAATTTTCGTTGAAAATTCAACGAAACTTTAACCGTCCGTAAGCAAAACGAATCGTTTCGCACTAAAAACTACACTTCATTTATTTGTTATGTTTTGGGTGTGTAACAATGACCGATAATGTCATCAATCATTTGCCTTTAACTTATCTTGTCATTGACATGCCTTAACATACTTTTATCATAGATAAATGTATAAAAGTAACAAAATCGTATTCGTCTGTAAAAGTACAGAAAAAATTACGCTGTAATTGATTTTAATATAGTACTTAACAGCTCAATCCGTTATTATAATTTTCTATTATCTAGTAACTTCAAGTTACTAGATAATAGAAAATTACGCTGCATAGTAGAACAAACCTTTGATGAGTAGATGATGATATAAGTGATATTTTTCCGTAAAATATATAATACACTAGCAGCTCCCGCGCGGCTTCACTCGCGTGTACTTATTTGTATATTATGCGCGGATCCCTAATTCTTTTTCAAAATAAAAGTAGCCTAAGTTACTTCTTATAACACCAGCTATCTGCCTGCGAAAGTCCCGTTGAAATCGGTCCACCCGTTCCGGAGATTAGCCGAAGCAAACAGACAGACAGACAAAAATTGAAAAACAAATTTTTACTGATAGGCATCGTGCAAATAACTGTATGAGCTTAAAAAAACCTATTATTTTGACATTACAAACAGACACTACTTCAATTTTATTTATTTGTATGGATGTTTGGACTAGCTGTGCCCGCGATTTCACCCGCATATAATTTTAAAGAAACCTCTGAGTGGTGATTCAAATACTTCAGTAGACAATATTTTAGTAATGGCGAGGAGGCGTTCACAGTCGGAGGGCCAGGGTCGGTATGCGTCACCTACTCGTTACCTTAGCAGAAGCAGGACTGAGACGGTGGCGTGACGTGTTCAGCGCGCCTCCGTAAACCTGAAGAGGGGGCTTGGCTCTTAACACGCAATGGTGTGGTGTGAGGTGGCTCAGGTTAAGGGGGGTTAACGGGGACTTATTCCCTAGAGTGTACCTGAGCCCAATGCTACAGACGCACTAGTGACGGAACACGCCAGCGCATGCGCACAAATATAGCTGTGCAGGAGCACTTCTTCTTTCGACTTGCTTAACAAGCATCAATATTTAAGGCTAGCTGAGGGGTGTAGCGTAATCGAATGGCGTGAGGCCGCTCGCCGAGCCACCATGGCTCGTTGGTCGTCCCGGCTGGAGGCTCCACGTGCTGGCTTTGCCGCCGTGGAGGCGCTCCAGCCGGTCATCGTCGAGTGGGCAGGGCGGCAGCACGGGACCCTTTAATTCCGGCTGACGCAGGTCCTTTCCGGGCACGGCTGCTTCGGGAAGTACCTGCACTCGGTCGCTAGGAGGGAATTGAGTCCCGCCTGTCACCACTGCGACTGCAGTGAGGACTCGGCTCAGCATACGCTGGCGTTTTGTTCCGCCTGGGCGACGCAGCGTCGGGCCCTCACTGCAGTCATCGGAGGGGATCTCTCGCCGGCCGGCCTACCGGCCGTCATACGCTCCATGGCCGGTAGCGACAGGAATTTTACCGCGGTAGCGACCTTCTGTGAGGAAGTCATCTCGCAGAAGGAGGCGGCGGAAAGGGTCCGGGAGGACGATCTCCACTCGGACCTAATTCGCCGCCGGCGAACCGGGCGGCGGAGGCGCGCTTACCAGCGCCTCATGCCGCCCTGAGTGTGGCCGCGGGTGGACGGGACGGGTTTTCCCTTCCACCCGCTGTAGTGGCCCCCCGCGAGGAGGCGGCGTCCGCGTGTGCCTGGACGTCGCCTAATTGAGAGGATTTTACCCGAAGGTGGTGCCCGCGCTTTTGCGGGCAGGCGCTAGGAGGGTTCCGGATGTCTTAATAAAGCTGTTCCCGGATCCCTCCTACTTAAGGCGCAGTACGGCACACCGTGTGGTTTTAGTCGGTTCGATTCCGACACACCGCCCCGCCGAAAACCCCGGTGGGGTGACGGCCCGAGGGGGTTTCCACAGGCACAAAAAAAAAAAAAAAAAAAAGGGGTGTAGCGTAATGCTGGATATCCTATACTATTCCTCATGAATCTGGATATCATATACAAAAAGAATTTTTCGAATCCGACGGTTAGTTAACGATATCAGCGGATTTAAACAAACAAACAATCAACCAAAAAACTAAAGATATTGTATTGATAGCGTTGCGGCGGGGAGCGCGAGTGTGACGTCACGCAGCCACCCCTGCCTAAACTATCTATATAAATAAAAATGAAATGCTTTTCGTTGGTAAGTGCATCACTTGAGAATGGGTGGATGGATTTGGCTAATTCGTTTATCTATTTTATATCTTATTAATGGCTCGAATAAGGTTTACATACAAAAAAGTTATTACATTAAACATATAGGTAATAAAATTATAACAGTAAAATTTATCTTTAGTCTCTACTAACCTCTATGTATCCTTGTGATTTGCATTTGCCTTTACCTATTATTGTCGTTAATAACAGACCAGTTAATAACTACAGACTAGCTAACAAAAGGATGTGAATCATTATAAAATCTATGTTAACAGTTTAAAAGCCATCTGTTCATGTGACAGATAAACAATTTACCTTTATTCTGGTACCAGATCTTGACGAGTCTATCGTTAATACCAGATGTGGCGAACAGAACACCGTCGGGTGAAAACGCCAGATGATGCGCCGGAGTCGCTGTGTGGCACTGCCATACGCATATCCATCCCTAGAATTAGTAGAAAATATATGTAAAAACTCTCCGAGTAGGGAGAGGTTGTTGGGCAAATGGTTGCCTGATTTGGTGTTTGGAAAATTGATCGATTTTGAGATAGTGGCACTCGTTTGATACGTTCGTCATATTAGTTAAATAGGTCGGTCAAAATCAGCCATACTGAACTAGCGGCACGCATTCGCTAGTTCACACACCGAAGGTTACCCATAATCGTCTAAATCGTAAAAGTTTGTTAAGTCTGCCGTTGCAGTTAAGACAGCGTTGTGGACTACTGCCTAAACCTCTTCTCATACCAAGAAGAGGTCCATGCAAATCATTGGGACTGTATATTAATATGGATAACTATGGTTATGTTCTTTATTATCGTAAGTAATTATATTTGTAATTTATTATTGTTTCATCCTTTATATAGAAATTAATGATTACACACGATATTGTTAGCATTTAACGTGTGCACGTTTAATGCTAATAATACTTCTACTACCATATTTATCTTAGCTTCACCCAAAGGTAGGCAGGGCATTAAGTCCACTGTTGTGCATTTAGTTTTTGCAAGAACTATTAAATAAACCAAAGTTTGTATAAATCAATTAGTAAGGTGTGTTTGTGGTATTATCAAATGAGATTAACAAAAATTTGCAAGATAGCTCCAGTACTCTTTAACATCGATTCGATTCGAAAACATTCGATCTGTGAAAAACAACTACAAGTTTTTTTTTAATATTTAGTAAATTAAGGGAAATTGAAGAAGAAATGCGAAGTCTTTACAACAGTTTACCATAAATAAAAAATGACAAGTTGCTTCACTACCTGACGCTTAATATAGTAACGGAAGGTAAACATGATTTTGCAATTATTTTACGTAAAACTAGTTTAAATTCTTAGTACTGTAAAACTATAATAGTCACATGTATGTAATTGATCATTGTAGTATGCTAAATATAGTTACAATTATGTAGACCATAATAGATAGACAAAGCAATGATAAGAGCAGACGGTGGCAGTGGAATCTATTGTTTGTAGCTCTTTATCTTATCAAAGTATCGTAATCTGTGCGTTCAACTCACAGGCTCGTCCTCCTCCGCTTGCTTCGGTTTGTCATCCTTGTCGCCGCCGATTTGGAATGTGACACCTGAACTCGCTGAAAGAGATAAACCTATATTTTAAGCAGATATAAAAACATCAACAGCCCGCAAATTGAAATTATGAAGCTACTAAATTAGAATCGAGCTACACTTTCAACTTTCAAACGTTTTATTTCGTCAGGGTCAAACGGTAGGACTATGTAGTAGAGTAATCACTACATATTATAAAACAAAGTCCCCCGCCGCGTCTGTCTGTCTGTTCGCAATAAACTGAAAAACTACTGAACGGATTTTCATGCGGTTTTCACTAATAGACAGAGTGATTCATGAGGAAGGTTTTGGTGTATAATTTGTACCCGTGCGAAGCCGGGGCGGGTTGCTAGTAGTAGGATATAGGTAGATTGGGGACAGGCGTGTTAGTGTGGTCCTAACAGTAAATTTCCTCAAATCAACATACTTTTAAAGAGGTTATGACTTTTTTTAAATTAAAAAAGTTGCCACAGTACCCAATTTTATGGTTTATGGTTTAAGACATTTATTTTATCAAAAGAAAGATTACATTTGTTTCCCAGAGAAAATACAAGATAAATATAGTAAGTAACAAGTGCCGGAACGGCTTTTCAGTTATTAATAACTTTAGCAATAAAGTGGGTAGCTACCACAAACCAAAACCAGTGGGCCCCACGCGTTCCAAGAGTATCACTGGTATCACTATTGTGAGTTGTAAACAAGTCTGGCCGTATTACGTATAGCGAAGCGATTGCTATCATATTTCTATCTAGTGAATGTTTTCGTAAGATTCTTTTATTTGTGCTTTTATGTTTATATAGTACTGTATTTGTAGGTTACTTTATTATATTTTTGATTTTATTATTGTTTTTGAGTATTCACATAAATACCACCTATTTATTATATTTTTTTATTGACCGTTTATTAATATTTCATATGTGTAGGTTACTTTATTATATTTTTAATTTTATTATTGTTTTTGAGTATTCACATAAATACCACCTATTTATTATATTTTTTTTAGTGACCGTTTATTAATATTTAATTTTTACCTATTTTACTATGTGTGTTCGTTTTGTTAGGTTTTACTTTGAAGGACATAATGTTTGAGCTTCTTTTTGATTAAAGCCATTGACTGAATTTCTTTTATATCGTTCGGTAGTTTATTTTAAAGTTGGGCGCCTTCGTATTTAATATTTCTTAAGCCATAGTTGGTTAGCGGTGTAGGGGATATATATATTATTAACGTATCTCAACATACGGCTGCATTTGTGACTTTTTGTTAAAAGTTATTTGAGTATGAATAGTTTTTCTTATTATTTTTCTTATCAGAATGCATGTGTTATATTTGTATAGTTGGGTGATTTACATTAATTTGGTATTACTGTAAAACAACTTTAGTTTTGGTTAAATAATTTATATTAAATAGTTTTTCGACTTTATTTTGAATGATTTGTAAATATTTTAGGTTGGTCTTGATAATTAGAGTTCGATTAAATAGGATAGGTAAGATTTTATTAATGAATTATATATTATGTAAGTCACGGATTTAGGAAAACATTGCGCTATGTCCCTGCCCATTAAACTGGATAACTTAGTTTGCATTATATTTGTGTGGTTTCCAAGTGAGGTGACTGTCGAGTACGAGGCCCAGATATTTTTCGGAACTTACTTTTGTTAGGGATTCGCCGTTTATGTTTAGCGGTTGGAAATGTGGTATAATTTTGTTTTTTGCACTAAAAATAAGGTATTTTGTCTTGGCTACATTAATAATTAATAAGTCTTCTACTCTATTTACTAGTATCATCAGCATGCAATGTCACATCTCGAAATAGATGCAGGTCGTTAATGTTATTAATATAAATGAAAAAAAAGCAGAGGTTCAAGGATAGAACCCTGCGGTACCCCGTAAGTAAGCGCCGGCTTATATATATACAATACCTCAAGTAGGCCGCTACTTGAGGTATTGTGAATTTTAACGACCTGACTACGGTTCGAGAGATACGACCTTATCATATTTAAGGCTGTTCCTTTGATACCAGCACTAAACAGTTTTTTTAACAGCAACTAGTGACAGATTGTTTCGAACGCCTTCTTCAAACCTATAAAGATACTCAACGCTATTTGTTTTTTGTCTATGTTATTTTTTATGTTTGTTGTAAGGTCGACACAAGCCGACAAACTATTTGATTTAGATCGAAACCCATAGTGATTTTTATTGATAAAATTAACGTAGACAGATACTGATCTAACCGTCTATGTATGACTTTTTCATAAACTTTGGAGATAACCGAAAGTATTCTTCATTGGGCGATAGTTTCTCGGGTCTTTTTTGTTGTCCGATTTGTAGATAAAAAATAACCACTATCTAGGCACATGTTAATAGCGACAGTTAGTTTCTCTAGAATTAGATCCTTAACACATTTTAGTGCTTTACATGATATGCCATCTAGTGCAGTACTAGTATTAGGGTTGAGGTTATCATTAATTTTGTTTATATTCTCTTTAGTTGCTGGTTTAAATTCAATTAGCTCGTTACAAGTCTTTTTTGTCATATAGCCTGCTATATCATTATCGTGATACTTCAGGGGGATTTTACTAGCTAAGAGAGAGCCTATATTAACAAAGAAGGAACAATCACACATGTATTTTAGTTCAGTAATAGTGCCTGACTGTGTCACTAATTGCGTTGGGGGATTGCTGGTTTTTGTTTTGTTAGCACAAAATGAATAAACCAGATTCCACATTCTGATAGGCTTTTGTGTAGAACCCTTGAAGGCTTTATGGTAGTTTTCACTGTTAGCTTTTTTGATTTTTCCGCAAACTTCTTTTCGTACTGCCATCAGTTCCTCATAGATGTCTTTTTTAGATGTTTCTCGTAAATATGCGGACCATTACCGGTTTCTTTTGTTAATGTAATTAATTATTTCTTTAGTTATCCATTCTTTCAAATTAATCGTGTTACACCTAGTTAGATTACAGTTGCATTGTCTTAAGGTTTTAAGTACACACCGGATACTATGTGGAGGAGCAATGGCAGAACTATGCATGCGCGGAGTAACATTGCGATCAAGTTAAAACACAAACGATCTTATTGTGGGTTACATCATTTTCATCGGCACGACCCAGCTTTTGTTGTAGTTACATTTATGAAAATGGCTAGTTCGCGATTCTGGACTCGAGTAGTTGAAAACAATGCCCTATAAAATTATTTATTATTTTTCTATGGATAAAAAGTATTTACATAGGGTCTGACCAGTATTTTAGGATGTTTTCTATTAAGAATAACCTTTAACAATAAATATGCTATTAATTTTTTGAACAATAGTGAAAGAAACCATTTCATTACGCCAAGTATCCTACTAATATTATAAACGTGAAAGTTTGTGAAGATGTATGGATGTTTGTTACTCTTTCACGCAAAAACTACTGAACTTGGTATGTAGATAGCTGGAGACCTGGATTAACACATAGATTAGCTAGATTGACAACTTTATATCCCGATATTCCCACGGCGCCGGGACTTAGGCGCGTGAAACCGCTAGTAATATATATATAAATATAATCAGATCATTTCGGTTGTTTCCGTCACAAGATTATAGGAAAAGTACGAATAGTATAAGTCTAATAACTATCGGATAATAAATAAATCGAAATAGATGTCTACATGCAATTTTTAAATCATCTATATTAATCTATAATAAAGCTCATTTAATGCCAATATTAAAGATTACCAAAATCTTATGATAACTAAACAGCTGAATAGTATATATTTATTTATTTTCAGAAAAATACATATTGTTTACAGATACTCCTTGCACAATAGTATGTATATAGGTACAACTGAAGTTTATTCAGTGGTTGGTATGAAGGAGGTGAAGTACATTGCTAACCTATGACAAGAAAATATATCCCACATGGTATCCATAGTCAAAGAAAATATAATTATAGTTTAAAAAACTAAAGAACACGCTTTCATAGAAAATTCAACTAAAAAGAATAAAAATTTTAATCGAAGTATTGCATTGTCATCAGTCTTTGACAGGTGTGCAAAATTTGAATGAAATCTGGCCGTTTAAAGTGGGTCAAAATCGCGCCCAAAGGAGTCGGTTACAAACATACAAGTGAAGCTCGAAAAAACGATTTATTTCTACTTTTCTCTATCCTACTAATATAATAAACGTGAAAGTTTGTGAGGATGTATGTATGTATGTATGGATGTTTGTTACTCTTTCACGCCAAAACTACTGAACCGATTGCGATGAAACGTAGAGAAAATGTAGATAGCTGGAGACCTGTATTAACATATAGGCTACTTTTTATCCCGATATTCCCACGGGATCGGGACTTACGCGGGTGAAACCGCATGGCGCTGCTAGTATGTTATACTTGTCGTATGTATCTGTATTAATTTATGCTTATGTGAAATTAGAGTACGTTATTTTTAACCTCTGAATATGGAAACTGCGCCTGATCTCTTTGTTATTACTCTAATCATTGTGCAAACATGGATTTAAAGGCTGTAGTATAATTCAAAGTATAACAACAATTAACTCCCCCCTTCTTACTGCCAATAGGTGTAGAAACCGGCTTTAGGCATTAATCTGCAATGTAACAATGTTCGACCCCACAACTTTAAGAATAACTTGGTGTAAGACTTTGACATTTTGCTAATATACCTATTCGATCCCTTGGCGGCGAGCCTTTTGCTATACAATCAGCATTTCTCGCTAAACCGAGAAAAAACCAATCACATCAAGGTACTTAGATGTTTATAAGTGCAGAATACCTATTTACTAAAATAAACCATTGGAGATTTTTCTGAAATCGTTGTTCCTACTTATCTAATTTGATTTAGAGATAAGGTTGAATGGGCACAATGATAATACTACTTGAAATGAACCAGACAAACTAAACATGAAAATATCTTACGTTGGCTATCATCTTGATAAAGCGACGCCTGATGCCATAACTGTAATAACTTGCCGCCCGTGAGTAGCCGCGTGCCTTCGAGATTCCATGATAGTGCAGTGATCGGCCCATCCGCCACCAGCTTGCCAGTTTGCACCCACCGATATTCTAAACCCTGAACAGTCACATAAGTTGTTAAAGTGGATAATGAATATCTGTTCAAATATCATTTTATACGATAGAGATTGGCAAATTGCAGCTATACAGTCAATTGGCGCTTCGCCACTTAATCGTTAAGGGTTCAAAGACCTCTTCTCCCCTGTTAGGGAAAAGAGCTATTGATATTCCGACATTTCGTGAAAATTTATTTAGTAATTACACTTCGTAGAAAATAATCCTATCTACTGGTATCAATAGCGTAATATGAAAGATCAGATTTTTCATTAGAATAATAGTATTATGTAATGGGAATCTTGAATTAATATAAAAAAATACGTTAATCTAAAGCGAAATCCAGATGACGTAATATTGTAAGCGTCATTATGTACGACGGCGGACAATGCGTCGTCGATCTAAAGATCAATTTAATGAATCTTTTTTATGTTTGCATGAGACACGGTACATATTTATTGTCCCATATAACATTTCTATGAATTATAATGGTCTGGCAAATTGACTTGCGTCCAAACTGCCATGACGCAAAACCTCATAAATATCTATAAAACATTTTATGATTATGGTTCCTAATCAAACATATAGTTTATAAGTACACAGTAGCTATGATGTCTGTAATAGAGATATAATAATAATAATTCTTTTGAGAATTAACATTCACTCCACTGAGATAATTATGGCACCAATTAAAATGACAATGAATGGCTAGCAGAGCAATCACAAACAATGATAGCATACATTTTATCTCACTTCATAGTGCAATTTATAGTATTGTACTAGTGTGTTATTTTTATATTTATGATACAAGGGAAACATCTAGCACATACAGTTAAAACTGAAATCTCAAATAAATCATTTAACTTGCATGTTTTTTTTTTGTTAAGCATACATAATGTTATCTCATCAGGTTTTAGTATTTAAGATAACTTTAAAATATTTTTTTTAAATGCAGTTAATAAATTAGTCTTCTTTGTGTACAATCATTACATATGTCGTGGCCAGATCTTAGAGTTGATCACTTCATGATGTGTGTCAAAGTTTGATGATATGTCAATCGACATTTGGTGTTCCCATTAATTTAGGGTCTCCATGATATAAAGGGTTTAATAAAAATTTTAAATAAAGAAGGAACTTATATAGTGCTCTAATTGTGGATAATACAACTATAATATAATCACGAATATTTGACTATATATCATGAAGTAGTTGTGTGTTTGGCTGTTTATTTATTGATCCGATTGATGATGTGACCAACCATTTCATGAAATACGAATGTTTCATGAAATGGTCGAACACATCATGAAGAGATCAATTTTAAGGTCTGACCATGATATACATATATGAATATATTTATCTGATTTGTTTTCGTGGCTGCACAATGTTGTTTCAAATGGAGATCTGGCTTTTTTATTAGAGCATTATTTAACTTATCATTTTTAGTTTAAGACTGTCATAGTATGACCTAAATTTAGATAGATTTAAAAGAAGGTTAGTATGATAAAAATGCAATGAATTCAAAATTCTAACTAATGTTGTTTATCTATTAATTCCATAATCAGGTTGGTGGGTAACATTATCACTAAGGCAAACATTGGATGTGGTTAAACAGGAACCATGATTAGAAAAACTATTTATAATTAATAAATACTTTCATTCCATAATGACTGATGCAAATAAATACAACCATGGAAATTATAGATTTTTTACGTTCCTATTAGCTTCTTTATGCTAAAATACTACTTGTCAAACAGTGATAACACCTTACAGTTTCCTGATACTTAAATACAGTTTTTTTAAATATTTGCTGAATACTAATGTTAAATAAAATATCAAATTGCACTATTTTAATATAACTTTAAATTCAACAATCCAATCTCTAATACTTTTTCTATAAATACAAGAGTTCTTTTACAATTATACATACATAAAATACTTACATGTGTAGTAGCAGATGTGTGTATTAATGGAGTTGGTTCAAATATACACACTTCCACTCCATAAGATGCAGCAATTTTCCCAGTATCAGTGCTACAGTCCAGTGAACCAATGCGGACATAACTGTGTACTGCCCCCGGAATAATTTGCACTCTTTCAAAGTTGGAAGCTAAGATCACTATGTTACATCCTGCTGCATATGCCTACAGAACAAAGTAATGAATAATTAATAGGGATGAAAGATAAAAAAGTTATAAACTTACAGAGGGGAGGGGAAGATTAGCAGTAAATTAGAAACTAGGTTTCATAAATGATGAAATTAATAATTTTAGGACATAAAACACAATAAGTAATGTTTAAAACAAAAACATTATAAACAATCACATATTGTCAATGACTAAAACATTTCAAGGTCTATTAGTAGTTTGTAAATAGTGTTTGAATCCATTTTATCACATCCCTATAAATAATTACTTAACATAATTATCATGATCAGACATTTGTGGAAATTTTGTTCATCGCATCTATTAAGGCAAGAATTCAAGCATACAAATTCTACAAAATTTACTTCACAGATATCAAAGGCGTCTTTAGAGTTATTGTTATTTAAATATGTATAACAGAATGATGCAAATTAGCATTCAAGGAAACTCTATCCATTTGTATAGATTTCTATAACCTATATGTTAAGTAATGAGCCAGAATCCTTTGTCAAACAAAACGAGATAATAGTATTTGGTGTCCAAACTAAAATGCTATGCTTATCAAACTGAGCTAAATTAGATTTTCCTGTTGGACCATTACTTCTAAATTACCACTGTGGTGTAAAAGGTTTCAAAGTCACGAGACCTGCCTGTCAACAATGACACGGTTAGTAATCACAATACTTACTGTAAAAGGTATTCCTTCAACAGAACCAACAGCAAAACATTGATCTCCTGAATTACAGGCACCACTTAATACTTGGTGACAGTTCATAATGAACTAATAAAACAAAAAATTCTTCGCTAGATTAATTCCAGATAACCCAAAGTCACTGGTATACCTTTATTAAAGTAATACATAATTAACAAAAGAAATAAACCTTCTAAACATTTCAAGATCTAATTATTTTTAATAACTATCACGATTATTTCTCTGACACCTCACATCGAACGTGAGAGAATGACGTAGTGAAAGAAAGAGATAAAGTATAGAGTGCGTTCGTAATATTTAAGACTTGAAGGTCAATCAATAAGACGAAGGGAATACATTGAAACACAGAAAATCATTTTAACATTAAATATGAAGAAGAATAAGAAGAAGTTTAGAAGTTTTCTACAAAGTCAATATTGTATAGATATAATACAGATTTATGTACGTACAACACTGAAAGCTATCTTTTACTGATGGTTGATTTCACGTATAATTCCTGAAATTATAAGGTTTAAGAACGTACACTTGAACTTCAGCAATGTTGTCCCATATTACCTCTTTTTTTTTAAGGGCTCAAGGTGTTACAAAATAAATCATTACAAAAAAACAAAAAAGTATTAAAATAAAAAAGAACCTGTGTGTTTTATATGAACGATATCAATATTAAAAAATCTAAAATTATTGACCGGTAAACTGACAGTTTGAAGTCTGTTTGCTGTTTCATCAATGACAATTTTGACGTAACATGTATGCCAACGCTCATTAGTCGTTGAAGTTGTTTTTGTGTATTGATTTATAAAAGAATCAAGGACGGATTGTAATATATATATTTTAATTGAAGGACTTTAATTTGAGCGACTAGTGCTGTGAAGTTTTCAACTGTTTACCGTGGAGGGATAGCCTTAGAGGTAAGTAGATGATTGATAAAATCACCAATTACAATTTATTTTAAATGTATTTGTATTTAACAACAAAATAGATAAAAACAATCAATTTCCAGTATTCAGATATCGCTACATAGTATTTCTACATATTTCCCTCACATGCCTTAGGAAAATATTAGCTAAACAGTCACTTTGAAATGTTAAATTGTTTTAAGAGCTATATCCTGTGCAAGTTGTTGTACTTTTATAGAGAAGAATCTATGTAATTAATGAAATGAATATTAGTAGTAGTTTGTAGACATTCCCAAGCATAATTGCAGTGTTTATTTATGATAAATTATTTCTTCGATAAGTAAACAATATTGATTGTACAAGAACTATTGTAATTAAAAAATTAAAGAAGTTAAAACACATCGACATCTAAGAACATATTATTCTGTTCTTTGTCACAAACATAGAAATCCTCCTCCCCGCCTTTTCTTAACTAAGTTGGGGTTGACTTTTATTCTAACTATGATACGGCCGAACTTTGATATTTTACGTGAAGTAACCACCATCAGACCTCCACAACTCAAAGTTCTGTAGTTAGACCAGGTTGTCGGACTTTTTAGGGCTTCAACTACCTGTAACAAATGCCACCGATGTTCGTATGGCACCTGGGATGTCAAAATCTGCAAGTTTTTAGCACAGCATAAAACTATTTCAATTTGTATAGGGCAGACACACTTATTATAAGAATGTAATTTCCCTTGTTTATAGATTGCTTCCCTGTCAAATGACATATAGAATATATTTTGTTAAAAAATTACTTCTGCTGTGTTAAAACTTAAGAGCAATATAGCCTATTACCATCCTCAATAAACATTAGGCATCTAAGGAACTTAAAATCAAAGATAAACATGTTCAAATAAATTTAGAATATTATAATACGTATTACATATACCTTTAATCATTAAAATCAAAGACAAAAAACATTAAATGAAACTTGTAGTGAAACTTGGCAAAAATATTAATTGAGACCCTCTTACTATTTATTATATTTATTTAAATAAGTTAAAATACTACAGATAGGACCTAATAATAGGGACAAATTTCTTTAAGTATTATAATCTAACTAGCAACCCGCCCCGGTACAAATTATACACCTAATTCTTCCCCATAAATCACTCTGTCTATTGGTGAAAACCGCATAAAAATCCGTTCAGTAGTTTTTCAGTTTATCGCGAACAGACAGACAGACGCGGCAGGGCACTTTGTTTTAGAATATGTAATCTAATAATATGTACCATTATTGTTATAGCAGAGCAAATAAGCATATTCTATATAAATATTCATGTAAGTAGGTGTATAAAATGAATTCTGTGTAATGTGATAAGCTTGAATCACTTTTAATCATAAATAAAGTTTTATTTTTGACCAGACACTTGTTCCTAATTGAGGCTAATAACGGTCTGTACAGATGTACACATAAAATTTTCCTACTGGCCATAAAGAATTACAAGATTTTGAACCTTAAACCTTGTGATTGATGAACATTGTAGATAATTTTTGTTTAACCTCATGTTTTGAAGGTGTACTATGTAGTGATGTCATTTATAATTTTTCTTCGTTGTCTACCAAGTCTCAAGAGATTTGCTAAAAAACATTGCAAGATTTGCTTTTTTTATTTCTAATTTCTAAAAAAAAAAATTTAGCAAAATTGCATGTACCTATACTTTATTATTAAATACCTACTTAGCAAAACAAGCCAAGTGTCCATTTTTCTTCTTTGCACTGCCAGCGCTTTATTGAAGTTTCTGATATTGCAATCAAGTAGTCTAGAAATATCTTATTTAGCACTTTGTTGATTTAATACAACTGCTTGAGACAAGTAGATGTTTTTGACATCTACTTGCATATTACTTTACATTTTTATAAAAAACAAAAGATTTGTAAAATAATAGTGCTTTGCACTGTTGATATTTAAATTGGTTACTCACTATCAGTATGTGTTCACTTAAATATTATTATTCATTGACTATTCACTCTGTAGACTCAAAGATTAAAGTTTCCACATCATTATCTATTTAAAGCAGTAAATATTATCATTGGAATAACTTTAATGCTCAAATATAACTGTCCTTCTTAAGATAAACAGGGTCTACCAAATTACTGTGGCATACATTTAGAAATCCATGTTTAAATATTAATTTTGTGTATTGTTTGCATGTGGTGAACATAAGGATTTTTAATAATCTTGTATGTAGCGGATATTAAACATGTTACTCAGTATTAGTTCCGATACCACATTGTATTATCTAACATTATATTGTGGACGGTCGTAGATTAACCAGCTTGATCACTGCACAAGGGCATCTCTCAGGAACGATTACGCATAACATGAATCAGGGATCGACATATGTGCACACTATTGTACATTTTATTTAAAGAACAATACACACATAAAGTAGACAAACACAGTTATATTTTATCAAAAGAAATAGAGTACTGGAGTGCAGTATCAGGATAAAAATATAAAGATGTGTTTGTTTAGTATGCATTATCTGTTTCATGTTTGTGGGGCTATTGAATTATTATGTTGCAATGGCATCGACAAAAAAATTCCTTAAGAATATTCAGCAGTTTTAACTTCAAAGTTTCGAAGTTCTATTTTTGTTATAGGTACTAATACTCTAAAAGGTTGCATTTAGAAATAATTAAGAATTGCTTAGATCTATAGTTTATTGCAAAGTATATTAGTTTACTAAAGTAATTTAGAGTAAGTAACATTACTGCAAGCTGAACCATTAGAAGACCGAATATTCCGTAACGGTCTGTTGACAAGGTGCTTAGTATCAAATCAAAACCGTTTAATCCAATTAAACCAATTACAGTTATTTTTGAATTGTCAGGAATATCGAAAATCAATAAATGATTAACGTCCCGAAGTAGCACGTCAACCCGTATTGGTGGTTGAAGTTTGTAAATTAAGAATTAACCAATACTTGCATAGAGTGCACTTAAAGCGTCGATGTTGCCGTCGCGTCGTGGGGGTCCTTCTATTTTAGTAACGACCTCACTACTTCAGTCCCGTTTATTTAGGGCTAAGACGACTTAAAACTTATGTTTCTTGTCCGATGATAATACAGTGTTCAGTTAATAACCGTTTTTTCTGTGTCACACATATGATGTGGTAATGAGGTCTACGACCTCATGATTGTTTATATTGAATTTAATGACGGAATTTGGGAGCAATGAGAAACGTGCGTAGTTTTTTATTTACCAATGTAGGTATATCCGTTATTGTAGCGAATTGTTTAGTCTGACATGATAGCAAATATGATAAAAATTTAACTAATTTGTGTAGGTACTTGTAACACCTTTGTTAATTTTTCCACAGTTCATTTGATAAGAAGCATTCATTACTTTTCACAGTCAGTCAATCACAAAATTGTGTTTTTTTTTCAAGAAAGAGTACCATCTTTTTTGTTTCGTGTGGAAAGCCCCACGGGTCATCACCTCGGCGGAGCTAACGGTGAAGTAGTATGTCGGAATCGAATCGACTAAAACCACACTGTATTCCGTCATAAGTGGGTCTATTGCAAGGGAGTACCCGGGGTATACCCTGAGAAAGAGTACCTGGATGTATAGATAAAATTAATAAGTAATAAAACCTTATCTAAATACAAAATTTAAACCAAATAGGAGCTGTTGCCGTGATAAAGAAATATACATATTTATATACAGGCGACAGACAGTACGATACATTCCTTTTAAGGGGTTAAAGTAGAACACAATAATAATAAAGCATATCATAAACTTGGTTATTTCGGAGTTATTCAATACAAGCTGACCCGCGCAACTTCGTCCGCGTTTGTAAAATAGAGCTATCCAACACTAAAAGAATTTTTCAATTCAAACCAGTAGATCCTGAGATTAGCACGTTCAACCAAACAAACAAACTCTTCAGCTTTATAATATTAGTATAGATTTAAGATGACATTGAGAATGAACTAAAAAATTAAGTGGTTTTTCAAGAAAATAAACAAAAAAATTCCAAACGAAATGTATGGAGTGTTGTGTACAAATGACTGAATTAACTTTCTTAGTTTATTAGCTATCCATAAATGTACAATGTTAAAAAAAACACCTGGTTGTCTTATAACATTGTTAAAAAAGCAATCACGTTTTGCAGGGAATGCTCTTTATTGTTTTATAATACTTTTTTGTTTCTTTGATGTCGTTGCCTTGCACTGGGATACTAATGGCAATAGATATCACTGATAAGAAGGACTTACAAGAAGTGCTTCTTTGAAGTTAAGTATTAGAATCTAATACTTAACTTTAAAGGAGCACTGCAGTAATTAGATATTTCAAACCAGGAAAACGAATGTAAAATTTTACCCTGACCTTGTCAATCTTATAGCAAAAAAATTAAATTATTAAAAACATTTTTTCCTGTTTCCGATAAAATATCAGATAATGTTATCAGTCAGGTGACTTTATTTTAATTGGCTTAAATATTATCATCAACCCGGCGCGCGGCGGTAGCTTAATGGCTAAGGCGTCGGACTGGTGATCGATTCATTGCGGGTTCGAACCCCACCCAGTGCACTACCGACGTGAACCCACTCCTAACCAAAGCATTTAGCTTAGCTGGAGGGTTTAACAAGAATACTAGTAATGTGTGACCCACGTTACTAGTATTATTTAAAAAAAAAAACAACACTCTCTATTCTTTAAAAAAATCTACTTACAGTAGGAGAGTCATGCTTCGGCACGTATGGGCCGGCTCGACCGGAGTGATACCACCGCCTCACAGAAAACGGGCAGTAAAGCAATGCTTGTGTTGTTTAAAAATTATTGTATTTCGCCGAGTGAGGGGGATTACCGGAGGCCCTAATCCTTCCTTTTCCCCTTCTTGCCACACCCCTGTTCCCCTACTCCCACCTAAAAGGCCGGCAACGCACTTGTGACTCTTGCGTTGCAGGTGCCCATGGGCGGCGGGAGTCACTTACAATCAGGTGACCCGTCTGCTCTTTTGCCCCCCCAAAGAAAAAAAGGAGAATGCTGTTACAACTATTAAAAAAATTATCATTTCGTTGGTTTACAGCTATACGACCCTGAACTGCTCGAGCTAGGGCTTACACTCCCCAATCCATCCGTTTAAGCAGTGCCCCTTTCCTTCCATTGTCTTCCCTTCTTAAACTTTGAATATACTCCCAATTTTACCATTTAATTCCTAAAATGCCTGGTTGCGGCAATAGGCTTGTCCCCTATTACATAAGAGGGACTAAATTATAACCGGAAAAATGTAGGCGTTTAATACGTCTCTGCCTACCCTGTCAAGGATACAGGCGTGAGTTTATGTATATAATTAGGATTTCAACTGGCCGTACCATCGCCAGAGCTCAGCCGGGGATACATATCTGACAAGGTCAAGTTTTAAGCCTTACGACTACACCACTGAGCACATCTTTCTTATCTCCCCCATCTACGTAGCAGCCAGCTACTACGCAACAACTAACATCCTCAAATCACTTGAGCCTTTTTTCCTTTCACCGCAATACTTAGGATCGACTGAAATAAAGACGCCATAGCCAATTTTTTATCGCAATCTAAAATACTTGCCAAACTAATTTCCTAATATAAAACATAGTCACCAGCAGGGAACAAGTTTGTGAAGTTATAAATTAATTACGAGTGTATTGACGCTATTGGCAGCAATTTTAATTGAAACCTGTTTCGCTAAAATTGCTAAATTTCTGTTAGTGATGGTATTGATATATGTATTTCTTTTCTAGTGTATTTACAGCGAATGTACGTCATTATTCATACGTTTTTTATTGACGTGAAGTGATAAGTATAAACAAGTCGTTTACGCGGTGTTTAGTAATTGTTTCATAGTTTTCCTACAACCAATCGTGCCTTAGGATTGGCTAAAGTCAAGATTTTAATTTCATAAAAAAGATCCAAAATTATTTGAAACGTCTTTTTTTAACTAAAAATTAAAAATTATAGATCAATGCAATGTCACCGCAACAATAGGTTTCTTTGTCGAACGCCCGCAACGGTCGATGGCCGTTAGGGTCATAAGAGGGTATCGCACAATCTCTTTTGAAGCGACAAGTCTCTTAGCCGGCACTCCGCCGTGGGACTTGGAAGCGAAAGCCCTTGCCTCCTCATACCAATGGCGCAAGGAGACGCTTGACCGTGGGCTGAGGCTTTTGCCCGGTGAACTCAAGGCCCAAAGGTCCCAGGTCCACCAGGTACTCATGGCCGAGTGGAAAGAACGACTTGGGCGACCGAGCGCGGGGCACACCACAATTTTGGCGATATGGCCCGTCATGGAGGAATGGCTAGAGAGGCGTTATGGCAGCCTCTCTTACCGGATGACGCAGGTGCTTACTGGGCACGGCTGCTTTAGGAAGTGCCTGTGTCGCATAGGCCGGGAGCCAACGCCTGGGTGCCATCACTGCGGGGGCTGTCCCGAGGATACTGCACTCCACACCCTAGTGGAGTGTCCAGCGTGGGTCCAACAGCGCGATGACCTCGAGACAGCTATAGGCGTGGGAAGCCTCTCGCTAGAGACCATGGTGCTAGCTATGGTACAGAGCGAGAGCGCGTGGGACGCCGCCGCCTCGTTTTGCGAGGAGGTGATGTACGCCAAAGAGGCGGCGGAAAGGGAACGGGAGAGGACTAGCACTCTCGGGTCCCGCAGAGGACGCACCAGGCGCCGTAGGGCACCTAATTACCTACGGCCTCCATGAGCGCTGGCCTTAAGGCGTCGGGAAGGGTAACCCGGTGCCGAAACAGTAGAAAATATGCCCGAGACGGTGGCGCGACGGGTTCCGCGAGCGCCTTTCTGAAGGGGGACACGACTCCTACTCACGACTACGAGACTACCTGCTTTGTGGACAGGTGGTCAAGTCTGTCGGGGGTCCAGGGAGTTCCTTCCTAGGTTATACCTGAGCCCCCGGCCATAGACACCCGTGACGGAACACCGTGTGGTTTTAGTCGGTTCGATTCCGACATAACCACCTTGCTGAGTGGTGAGGTGGTATCCGGGGGGGTTTCCACACGTAAAAAAAAAAAAAAGGTTTCTTTGTCGAAAGTAAATCTTTGACTCGAAAGCAAATAGGTGTGCGGAACGTTGGTTGGTAGACTGTAGGGTTGCACCTTATATGTAAAAAAGGGCTTGATTTGATATTGAAACGCGGAGAAATCGTGGACACATCCATTTAATTGCACAGTCGTCGTTGGAAGGGGTGATTGCCCATAGGTACATACGAAACGTCAGTTACACATATTGCAATTATGATGTTGGTGTTGCCAACAATAGGTAAGATCGTTATCTTCCATAGTCAATCTATAACCGCCCTTTTCCAAGTAATAGGGCAAACAAA
Organism: Euplagia quadripunctaria; assembly: GCA_963859945.1. Classification (NCBI taxonomy): domain Eukaryota; kingdom Metazoa; phylum Arthropoda; class Insecta; order Lepidoptera; family Erebidae; genus Euplagia; species Euplagia quadripunctaria. Next base: position 8,375,094 of record OY982576.1, on the reverse strand, counting down.
CTCCCGAAATCAATCAAATCAATCATCATCGTTACAGAATAGACAGTAAAACCAAAAAGTAATTTATTCTCTTAGTGAGTTCGGTCATAGTTTGATATTGAATTAACTAGGTCACAAGTTTCAGAATCTAAAAATAAATTGAAAACAATTTTGTAGAGTTACATTTAATTTACCAGATACCAGTAATAGGTTTCCATTAGTTTCCTATTGCGTAAGAAAACGTAACGAGCGCACCCTACTATGTTCTTAGCTCGCGGATATACTAATAAAAGAGACTTTATTGCTCTAACGCTCTTAACAGTATGAGAAAGTTGAATGGTCATTTGGGACATATTGCTTCGTTTACCGGATCTAAGCCACTTTGAGCTTATCGCAATTAATTTTTGATTTCGCGTAATATTTTTGGATAGTACATTTTTAAATGAATGCGTATGTATGGCATCTGTCTGCTTTTCACCGAGTCGCAAGTTAATGTTGACATATCAACTACGTCAATATCAACAGATTTTGATCAACCTATAGACGAGGTATAGCGTGAATGTTTAATGGCACAGTTAAAACATGCGCCTGTAAAAGTCTAGTGACTATAATTTTTAAACGTGAACCAGTTTAACTATAGATTACCGGCTAACCTAAAACCGTCTTAACCTAGTAAACTAAGAATAGGAAACAGGGGAAAGAGAATGAATAAAATTTAGGCGATAAATCGATTGTCATTATTATGTAATTCGTGTGTAATGTGTTCTTAAGTGATACATAACATAGATATCATAAAAACATGAAACAGTTATGACGTCATACTGTACACACACACACACACGTACCTACTAGAGTAGATATTTCTAGATACAAGTAGTGCTCTTATATCTACGTAGTACATCTACAGGAGTCCATTACATGATCATGCAATGCACGCGTCAATTAATTCCAAAAGTCATGGTTCACGAATGATTGTTGGGGATTGATGAAATAAGATCGACATTAGACGCTCAGTCTGAGGTGTTCTCTCAAGATTATATGAATATTCATAAAAGAGGCCTGTATTGCAATTTTGATTGTAATTAATAGCAAAAAAGTTAAAATAAAAAGGGATGACTATAGTCGTACTTTAACATATTGTAATGTTTATTAAAGTAGTATAACACACTTATTATAACATTTAACTTAAAAGTTATAATAAGTGTTAAAAGTTATAATGATTGATGACCACTGTATTAGATTATCAACCACTGTATTAAACGATGGGTTATTCGTCAATCAACGTCTTGATTGTGGTAAAACTGACAGCAAAACCTACCGTGTAATGGACGCCATAGATAACCTGATGTATAAGGACCGAGTCATACCTACCGTTATATTTTATCCTATATAAATAGGTACCTATGTTGAAGCAGTGAGATATCCACAAAGTGTACCATGCTATGTTGACCTAAATTTCTTAATATTTAACAATATTTGTTTTATAATCATTACGTATTTTTTCATTGGAAAAGAGTGGTTGCTCCACGGAAGCCTGAGGAACAGGTCTTGACAGACACACAGAGAGACATATAACAACAAATTAACGACTTTCAGATTTTTTCCTTTACTTACTTGTGCTGTGAGACCTTCCTTCTTACCAAATTTCATGATTCTAGGTCACTATGAAGTATACCCTATAGGTTTTGATTTACCTGCGACATGTTCAAATTTGGTCAAATCTAAGGCTTAAATGGTCATATCTTTTGATTGCGTTGACCTAGAAGCTTGATTTTTACAACTTCAAGGGATCGCAGATGTAAGAGTTTGACGGTAATTTCAATTCGATACCTCCACTCCTCCCTGAGAAAAAGGGTCTTGACAGACAGACAGGCTGACGGGAGGACAAAGAAGTGATCCTATAAGGGTTTCTTTTTTCCTTTTGAGGAGCGGAACCCTAAAAAAGATACATACAGCCAAACATAGAACCTCCTCTTTTCTTGAAGTCGGTTAACAAATAGTATGACTGTGTTAATCGTTTAAGTTTAAACATAATTTAAAGATTTACAGGTACAATTATGCAACTGGATCACCAGTTTTCTTGCAGACAGAAGCATCAAGGTCGTTGTCGACGGTGCATGCTCCGACTTCAAGTCTGTGAATGCTGGTGTCCCACAAGGCTGTGTGCTATCACCCACGCTGTTTCTTCTGCATATCAATGATATGCTGCAAATCAGCAGCATTCATTGCTATGCCGATGATAGCACGAGTGATGCCCTGTATACCGGCCGCGCTAACATTTCTCGGGAAAACGTCACTGAGAGTCGATCCAAACTTGTGTCTAAAATCGAAGCCTCCTTAGAAGGAGTTTCTGATTGGGTTCGACTTAATCTAGTCCAATTTAACCCGACGAAGACAGGTTTGCGCGTTCACCGCCAAAAAGATACCGTTTATCGTGTCACTTCGCTTTGAAAGTACTTCCCTGACTGCCACAGCCAGCATCGGAATCCTTGGTGTCGAGCGAATATATCGAGCGAAGTCCAGTTCCGCGGTCACTTGTAGGGTAAGGCCAAATTAGCCTCGAAGAAGCTTGGTTTGCTGAATAGATCGAGACAGTATTTCACCCTGGCCCACCGCCTACAGCTTTATAAGGCGCAGGTTCGGCCGCATATGGAATACTGTTCTCATATATATGCAGGAACGCCCCAATACCAGCTTCCCCCTCTTGACCGCATTCAACGGAGAGTGACTCGAATCATCGATTGCCAGGATATTTCAGATCGGCTTTACCCTTTGGCGTTGCGTAGAGATGTAGCTTCACTCTGCATTCTCTATCGCATGTATCATGGGGAGTGCTCCGAGGAATTGTTCGGACTTATACCGGCCGCAACGTTTCGCCATCGTTCAACGCGACAAAACTTTCATCCCCATCACTTGGATAATTGGCAGTCCACCACTGTGCGGTTCTCTAGAGATTTTTTGCCTCGCACAACCAATCTCTGGAACAAATTGTCACCTGCGGTATTTCCGGACCGATAAGACCTTCAAACCTTCAAGAAAAGAGCGTACTCCTATCTCAAAGGCCGGCAACGCACTTGTGACTCTTGAGTTGCAGGTGTCCATGGGCGACGGTAGTCACTTACCATCAGGTGACCCGTCTGCTCGTTTGCCCCCTATATTATAAAAAAAAAAACCTTGATAAAACGTTAATTTTTAATATGTATCGACGAGACGATCTTTAATTGATCATAAATTCAATGTTAGGGTTTTCTTGTCCATTATCTATGTATTTAGGTCCCGAAATTAAGTTTTAATTAAGTTAAATCATGACGTAATAACACCAGTAATCTTTGCTTTATATAAAACTGTTGGAGATAGAAATCGAAGGGCAAGGGCTAAAGGAATACAATTCAATGAAACTTGAATGATCAGTATGAAAATGATCTGCAATGCATACATACTGCCACGATTGTTGTTATCATAACTATTAGCCAACCAAACGCTAATAACACGTGCATTGCTTTATTTATCAACAGACATACCACTGGTGGAATGTAACCAGATCTTTCCACAGATAAATTACACGTTTCCGCATTCGGCCAAGTTATTAAGTCTGTTTTCCTACGATTTTCCGATTGCTTAGAGCAAAATCTTAGTAAAACTGTATTCATCTCATGTAAAGAATACCAATACCCTTTCTACGACATCTATTTATAAGAAACTTAATAGTTTTTCTAGTCTAGTAGTTTTTTAGTCTACATGCCCTCTGGGTACTGGGCTTTACAGCTTTTAACGACATTATAACAAATCTCTTATGCTATTCTTTAAGCTTTTCTTACTCGCGTTAATCAAGTTTAAGTACGTGTAAGAGTAAGTGGTGGACAATAAAAAAAATCTATCTTCCAAGTTGAATCGGGTCAACAAATGAAATTGGTTTTTGCAGGGTATTTGGGCGACTGCCAAAATAATTATCTGTATGCGGGAAGTATTTGCTTTAAAATGCATAAAAAGTTACAGCTACAGGCCGACCGATTGTATAATTGCATTTTTAGAGTTCCGAAACTCAAAAGGAAAAACGGAACGATGTCAAAAGGATTTTTTTTTACTATTGAGTAATGGAATAGGCGTTTATCTTCCAAGTCATCTGATAGAAAGTGACGAGAAGACGAAGATGGTACACGCCTATCTAAGAGAAACCTATTCACTCTACTCTTGAACGTTTTAGGACTATATTGTCTCAAAAAATAGACGCAGGCAGTTCATTCCAGACTTTGGAGACACCAAAAAGCAACTGTCAAAGCGATTAGTTCGACATTTTGGTGTTAGTTACATGAGTTAGATTTTTACGCGTAGGTACCATGCAACTTTTCTAACTTGATTGGTTTAAAGTTTTGCGGACGGTTGCGCATGTTGCTTAAGGATGACTAAGTCCCCACCATTGCCGTATTCACTAACGCCGCGTTCCAATAAACAAGAAACGATTTGTTTTGCTTACGGACGGTAAAATTTCGTTGAATTTTTATCAAAATTTTACCGTCCGTAAGCAAAACGAATCGTTTCTTGTTTATTGGAACGCGGCATTACTAGGTCTTTTAAAATCAAGATTATGTTAGACTTTAACGGCCCAAACTATGTTTAAGGATCGAATAATCTGAAAGTTACGATACCAGGATGTATTTTCACATGTATTTTTAGTTTTTTTGCGATAAATTTAACAACTTTTAGATAGTTGAATCTAAAAGTTGTTAAATTTATCGCACCATACTATATCTACTAATAAAGTTCTTTTATGGAATTTTATCATCATAATCTGCGTATAGATCTAAGGAACGGAACATATAGAGATTTATTGGACTTATCAAAGTAGTGTTTAAAATTAGGAACTCGCAATACATATTATGTTTGTCAACCAAAACTAAGAGGCTGTGAAAAGCGTAAGTCGGAAGTTAAATGTATGTCGGAAATTAAAACAAATAATTTCGTAAGCTTTAAGAATTACCTTATCAAGTTTGTTCTACTTGCTACGATACGGTACATGCATACGTACTTATGTATATATCTCCGACTGCAATTATTCATCATGTTTGATAATATTATTATTTCATCTTGTACATCTCTACTACATACTACGAAATGCTTTATTTTATCCGTACAGAGATCAAAAGATGTTCATAAAAATCGGTAGATATAACAATGCAACACCAAAGATCCCGTTTGTATACCTACCAGATTACCTACATGAAAAGCCATTGAATTCCATATCTATATATTAATACTTGAAGCGAAAACTTTGGATCCCTTTTTACGAAAATTGGGCGGACGGAGGAGTGTGAAATTTCGCACACTTATAGTTTATATAGAGAAGTGACGAATGCTAAAATTTTTGAACAATATTTGCTACAAAGTTTTAAAAAATGCAAAAACGGGTACATACAGCTATGAGTGTCCAGTATATATTTTGACCTGTCATGGTACAAAAGTCTATACAATGACAGGTCAAGTAATATTGGCCATTGAAATAAACCATGGTCGAAATTCGACCACCACGGGATCTCTAGTAACTACAAATGTACCAAAATATTTTACACTAATGCCGCGGCCGGGACGTATGTATGTATGTATGTTATAACCACATCAAAACCTTGTATTTATTTTATTAAAAATACTATAATCACTACATAGTATAACACAAAGTCGCTTCCTGCTGTCCGTCTGTTCCTATGTATTCTTAGATTTTTAAAACTACGCAACATAATTTGATGCGGTTATTTTAAATAGATAGAGTGATTCAAGAGGAAGGTTTATATGTATAATACATGCATAATATAGTAGAGAAACACTGATAACTTTAGAGGTTTCTAATGTGATGTCGTAAATAAACACATTTTTACATTGCAAGCGCTGGCTGATTCCTCAGTATTGTACACCTTAAAAAGGTCCACAAAAAAAGTTCGCGATGGTATATGTCTATCTCTTAGGGATAACCCACAATAACCATTTTTTACCCTTTACTTTTTACGAGAAATAATGACTTATTTACGGAGCGATTTTAAGCAACACAGCATTAATGCTTATCCAATTAAGTACCTCAAATACATTGTGCATTTAACATAGATCAAAATGGCCCTTTACAGCATGTAATTTCAATGAATATTTTCGAAGATATTACAGATTTAAAATGCAGGGACATAGCGGTTGCAGCGGTACCGGCTAGAGGACCGGACAATTTCCGGTACCTAAAGATATCTTTTGCAATGACCATTAATAAATCGCAGGGTCAAACTTTCAATGTTGCAGGCTTAGATTTGAGCGTTGAGTGTTTTTCACATGGCCAATTATATGTCGCTCTTTCAACCTCTGAAGAAAACATGCTTGTATTGTCTAATGACAAAAAAGCTGTGAACGTTGTATATAAAGACATTCTGTAGTATATTTAGTATCATCATTGCACCCGTGCGAAGCCGGGGCAGGTTGCTAGTAGATGATGAAACAGTTCACTATATATTCAAAATGAGTTAATAGACATTATTATAACTAGTTATACCGGTAGTGCTATGCTATTTGTCGGTTATCAATAGTGTGGTGCAAACCTTTTTCACTGAGCTGTTTTGTTCAATTCACCGGCATAAACGTTGTGTATTCTCGAAATAGCTGTTTTTGTATGACATCATGACACTTTTTGTCGGGTGGCGATATTATATACTGGATCCCTGTAGCGTTTTGTAGTTCTTTTCTCTTTCAAACTTATAACAGTTATAACACACTAGCTGACGCGCGCAACTTCGTTAGTGTTTGCGGTACATATTGATATTTTTGTAGGGAGTGTTTTACCTGTTACGTATTACCTACTCAGTAATCTGTGCTTTCGCATTTATAATATTAATTAGGATTGGAATTATATAAGGCGTATAACGGATTGACAGTTTATAAATTGCAGGACATATTTGTAACCTCTAAAACATTACCTATAAGATAAGATTATATCCAATAGTGATAAATTATATACTAAGCGATTGTGTTGGTGAATCATAGTTCTATTATTGCATTTCAGCATTTTAAAACTTCATAAATAAATGAAAGCATTATCACTTTTTAAACTTAAATTTCTGCGATGGATTTTAAATATAATAAATACGTAATAATTTTAACTACATACAAACCAATAGTGACAGTGATCTATTCACTGTCATTTGGTTTGTATGTGACTGATATGAATGTATCTATTTACATTAAGATTGTACCGCAAATGATGTCGTTTGTTTTTATAGCTACTTTATAAATATTTGAACAATAAAACACAGACCATATAATTAAATAATTTATTGGACATGAAAAATAATTGTAAAACTTTCATCTTTATCCTTATCTGTCCATAGGTGATACGCCGGTTTTCTTCAATTAGTTGTCTAACAGTAGCCACATTTTCCTCAGTGATTGCAGTTGAGGGCCAACCTTCACGAATTTTATCATGGAGAGAAACACACCGCGATCAATCGGTTCCCTCCTAAAAGCATTTTAAAGATGAGCAGTGAAGTCTTGAGGAGTCAGTGAACTTTTAAAATCATAAAAAATCATCGCCCTAAAATCTTTTCGCGTTAATTCCATTTTTGCTACGGTCGACGAACTTCAACTTTGATAAAAAACAATTGACACACGATTTCCCGCCAATTTTTTAAAAAATGAATAATTGAATTTCTTAGGTTTAAAAAACTATAATATTCGAAATTCAAACATTTATGAGCGGCCAGCAGCGCAGAACTTTCAGAGTGCCCTATGTATCAATGCCTGTATGAAGAAAACCGTAAACCTCTCACTAATCTGTACGTGTGTAAAGTAAAAATATTTAAAATTTTTAGGAGGGGATTTATAATTGCTCACACAGCGCCACTAAAGTTTTATTTGTTGTTTGCAGTGTGAATAATGAAAGCATCCATTTTGTGTCATTTCGCACGCGTGTGCATATTTTAATTTTTTGCGCGGAACCCTAATTTTTTTTTCCAAAATAAAAGTAGCCAAGTTACTCTTTAAAACAACAAACAAACACACTAATTTTATTATTTGTATAGATAATGTACATACATTATCAATGACAAACACAAAGACATGCATTTCATTTTCATAACACAAAAAAAAGTCTGAAGGTTTTCTGTTTACAAATACATAGATTAACTGTTTATTTAATTACATTTTATACAGATTTTAAATTGTTTTATAAAGAGAGTTTTATTGTTGCGATGTCGTGTGATATCTTTGATGCTACTAACATCCTTAGGTAAAGATTACTGCTTAACATCTTTTTTTGAAGTCTTATAATTACTGGACAGCGTAATAATAAAAATTACAATTATAATCATGAAAGTTTTAAATTAATACAGATATAAAATATTCTATTATCTTAAATAGACAATTAAGATAACAGTTATATATGTAATAGAAAAGTTCTAAATAAATAGTTGCGCCGTCAATTAATGAACTGTTTTATCAGTCGTGCCTGGTGAGTCTCGAGAGATCCATTTAGTAGTGTGTTACCTAATTCTAAACGAAATCGATTAACTTCGATAGACTGATATCGTTGCCGACTATAACGACATTGAAAGTTATATTATGTAGAAATTGTAGTGGAAGGAAACTTTCAATATCCATTAGCGGAGCGCGTGGTTTACACCGTAATCCGTAGTTATAAATATGAGACATAACAAGCATAAGCACATACATATTTTCCGTATATAATATACTAGCAACCCGCTCCGGCTTCGCACGTGTAGCAGAGCATATATGCCTAAATTTTTTCGTTATTGTGTGTTAATCTTAGAAGATAGACATATAGCTTTGCTATATTGTAAGAGACATTATTAAAAGGAATAACTCCGTAATAGGTTGTTTTCATACAACTCTATTGCTTTACACTGCGCAACGATATTTCAGCAAAATTAATACAAAATCCTAAATCGGCAGTGACCCGCCAAGACGAGCAGAGCAAAGCGCACTACCTACCTTTTCTCGAAGCATTTCGTCGTTTTTTTGAATCCTCATAACTTGGGTTTAGATTATACCAGATACACAAAATTCTCGGGGTATGATGTCAATAGTGGACTTATTAAACACATAAAGTTTCAATTGCATAGCTCTTTAGATTTTATTGATATCTAAAAAACTCTGATTTCGTCACTGACTCACTGATGATCATCAAAATTTTTAGGGTCCTTTCTGAAGTCCTAGAAAGTTGAAATTTGATATGTAAGCTAGTATTAGTACACAAACAACAAAAACATTCTAAAACTTGGAACTTTTACCCCCCAACCCCTTAAACTAGATGATAGTTAGATGGAAGTTTCAATGAGACTTCCGCAATTTTTTTAAATACTAGAGGTCTGAAAATTGATGATATAGGGACTCATTGTTATAAATAATAAAATATATATTTCAGGCTTTTTAGTAAATCACCCCCACCCTTTAAATTAGAGGATGGAATCAAGCGCGCGCAAAACGCCTAATGTGTACCCGTGTGATTGATGATGAAGCAAATAAAGCGCGGCGCGAGCTTGCCGTCCGAACAGAAACGATTGTTGCCGATTACGCCCGAAGTCAATATCAGAGAGCGTTCAACCCGAACGGTCTCACACGTGAGGGTACACGTCGTTGCGAGTGGACGTCTCGATTCGATTTTTTGATGTTATTTGAATGCGCTGAAGAGTTCAATCACATTACTAGGTGTTATTATGTACTTACGTATATCTGAACCTACCTGTGTGTAAAATATCGACGATAAATAGTACTGCGCGAACGCATCCTGCCCACTCGTCCCCTCGCGAAATGAACAACATAAAAAAATATTGTCATAAGCAACTTACAAAAAGAAATGAAATTCCACCAAAAACATTTTCATGTAAAATGTTGCCAAGACGAGACCATATAGCTCCCACTGTCAAAAAGTTTTTCACAAACTCTACACCTCAATCGAAATATGTGGTCTGGTCGTTTCGGGCTCGTAGAGTTAGAAGCTTGGCTCTACAATCAGATCTGAAAACTTTTTGACAGTGCGAGCCTTATGGTCTCATCTTGGCAACATTTTACATGAAAATGTTTTTAGTGGGATAAATTATACACCTAAACTTTCCTCATGAATCAGTCTATCCGTGCGTGAAAACTGTATGAAAATCCATGTGGTACTTTTGCAGTTTATCGCGAACAGACAGATAGACAAACGCGGCAGGAGACTTTGTATATGTTTTGATTGTGTAAATCTAGTAAAACAGGTGGCAAGACTATGGAAATACATATATCAGATGAATGGAATTGTAAACTCCTAGACTTAAGCATTGCAGTCATAGTACATAGATCACATAAAATCATTAAATTCCATTAGTAATTAATAAGATTCAATATTTCTCTGCGTTTGTCGGTCTTGTCGTAATAATTAAATGTCTGTAAATACGGGCGTAAGGTCCTATTACCGAACTTCCCCGTCTAGAAACCATAAGTTCTAGAGAAATAACTATTGCTTTAGACATTTTGATTAGACCGTAATTAAAATTACAAAACAAAATAATATTATGCATTCAAACGACTAAACATAACTTTTACAATACAACAATAAATAAGTAACAAAATTATTCGCCGATTAAACTTGCAAACAAACTCCTTAATTTGACATGGACGGAGAATTATTAAAACTAGAGATCGCGTGGTGGTCAAATTTCGACCATGGTTTATTTCATTGGCCAATATTACTTGACCTGTCATTGTATAGACTTTTGTACCATGACAGATCAGTATGTACCCGTTTTTGCATTTTTCTAACTTTGTAGCAAATATTGTTCAAAAATTTTAGCATTCGTCACTTCTCTGTATAAACTATAAGTGTGCGAAATTTCATACTCCTCCGTCCGCCCAATTTTCGTAAAAAGGGATCCAAAGTTTTCGCTTCACGTATTAATATATAGATACTATCAACCTTAACCTTTGAAGTGAATGTAATTATACTACCAAATGTTCATGTTTATGCAAATATACTTAGTTATCTAATTTATCTCAAAAACTGAAGTATCCTCCTCCCTAAACGTGTTTGGTATAATTTTTCGGCGCCTAATATTGGTTGTTGATGTTGACCTAGTTGGCTACACTGTTCTCTGCAGGGATATGACGACAGACAGACGGGCGCCGCAAGACGTTGAACTGCCAGATATTGGAATGTCGCCCACGTATTGGCGGTCCTGGTCCTTCTCTACGCTATTTTGTTGGAAGATTCTGTTCAATACTCCAAAGTTTACACGGTTAAAAAAGAAAAATAACGCTTTGTTTATTTATAGTTATATTGATTCTACTCTGAATTGTTATTTATAATTTGTAAAGGTTATAAAATGAATTAATTAAGGAGTTACGGTTTTACTCACGTGTAAGTTTCGACGATGTCCGACTACTTTCGGACAAGACGATTTCAACCCTTGATAAAGAAGACCCTCCGCGGGTCCGCAACTAATCGAAATAATTATACGTCATTAAAATCATATATCTTTCATTAATATTAATAAAATATTTGTATAAAAAATACCATAATTTTGAAGATAAAAGCTTTAAGTAAGTTGTATGTAAAAATAGTAAACTAAGATGTATCAGTTATATTTTATCAGTTGTTTTTATTTGTACTAGAGATCGCGTGGTGGTCGAATTTCGACCATGGTTTATTTCATTGGCCAATATTACTTGACCTGTCATTGTATAGACTTTTGTACCATGACATGTCAAAATGTATACTGGACACTCATAGCTGTATGTACCCGTTTTTGCATTTTTTTTAACTTTGTAGCAAATATTGTTCAAAAATTTTAGTATTCATCACTTCTTCTCTGTATAAACTATAAGTGTGCGAAATTTCATAGTATTCCGTCCGCCCAATTTTCGTAAAAAGGGATCCAAAGTTTTCGCTTCACGTATTAATATATAGATAATCAATGACAAACAAGTACCTATATGCCGCATCTGATAGTAAGCGGTTGGCAGTATCGATAAATACTCGACACAGTGATGTCACAAACGTCTGCCTTTTTGCGTAGGTAGAGAGGAAATTGTCAAAATGTTCAAAAGCTCTAAGTGACTAATCTTAGAGTCAAGCTATGATAGCTCTTAAGTTGTAAGAGTTGTTTTTAAAGTTAGTCAGTCTTTCCCAAATGTACCTACTAAATGAGGGATCCTAAATTATTAAGTACGTAATCAAGAAGTGTTATCTTAAAGAGAAATGAATATTTTATCTTAGTTTCAACATTCAGACTCAGAAATTGAGCCTTTTTTGTAACAATACGTGGATGTATTTCTGTCGAAATCAAAACGGAAGTCTTTTAATCGGACATTAATATAGAGATAATAGCTTTATTCTTTGAAACGAGATGGGTCGCTAGGGGTGAGTGAGGCACAGAGAGGTACCTGCGATGATTCGCGAGTTCGCGACCCACATTTCCGAGCGGTTCTTTATGTGTTGGCGCCCCTGACACATTGACTCACATTGGGATCGTTCGATCTGTTTAACAAACCATCTGTAATGCATTATGCCTTTTTGTAATATCCTCTATTATTTAAGGAATACGTGTATTCGGAAGTTAAAATAAAAATATTAAATTTTTATATACCCGCCAATTTTACCTGAGTTAAAGTTCTAAGGTTCGTAATATAATGTTATTATAATTTTATACCCTTCCTCAATAAACGGCATATTTAACGTTAAAGAAATTTTAACAAATCCAATCACGTAAAATGATAAACCTACGTTTCAATTTATAATTAAAATAAATTAACGGTCTAGGGCGACTAAAGGTGAAAAGGATAGCTGTTTGGCCGGATATCTATCCGAACATTGTAAATTGCCTGTCCTGGATAACGAAAACCACGTTGCTGCCTTAATAAATAGATAATGATGAAACTGAGCCAAAATCTTCTGATATGAGGGCCTGTTTAATCTTAATTAGAAAGTATTTTCAGCTCCTTGTCAATCTAACTTATCAACGGAACATTATTTAGACAAACTACGTGAGGGTTATTGAAGCTGATAGAGCTTGACAGGCGATTCTATTAGAATATGAAATAATGTCTTACGACGAGTCCTTGTAGTACCCGGTAATCTTTAGCATCTGCTAAAAAAGTAGACATGGAACGACAGAGTCGTATGTATTTCTCGAAGCTTACGCGACATTCTGCAATTGCTTTCATGACGTAGCAAAAATAAAAAACTACAACTAATTAGTCTCACAATCTAGAAAAAACGTAATTTCATGTGTAATTTATTTTTACTTTAAGTCCGTGGGACTCGATCGCGATTAACTAAAAATAACCTTTATATTTACACAATACACGGACTTCACGGAGTTTATATGAAAAATGCTCCCTTCTTCAGTGTATACAGCAGAAGACTTTCTTAATTGGCTTTGTCTATGAAGACAAAACCATTAATTTGCTCTTAATACAGAGAAATTTATTTATTTATAATATACTATTATTATTAGTTTTCTGGGTAAAAGGCATTTACTATTTTCTTCTTCTTTTCTGTATCATTGACAACGTGTATGCAAAATTTCATGATGATCGGTTGGCTACTTAATTCGTGAAAGCGTTACACACAAACAAGCAAACCAACATTCGCATTAATAACGTAGTTAGTTAAAATGTAATTGTTTATTTATTTAATAGGAAAAAAACAAACAGTAATACTCCTTTTTTGTTTTTATTAAGTTACATTAATACTTAATTGTTTAGTTTGATGGATGACTTATCGTGTCAGGATGCTATGTTTTAAGATATTTGCAGTTTCATAACCAAACACACTTTGCTCTCTACAAACGATTTCTCTATAGTCTGCTCACTATCTATATAAAGTAGGTAATACTTACTTACTTACTTATATTAAATAACGGAACTTATTGAACGGTGAAACACAATACAAATTAATTCTCAATAAAGTGACAATTTATTTTTGATAGAACTTGTTATCCATATAACATTATTAGTCTGTAGTGTAGTAAAGAGATGGAGATTATATTTGTTAGGTGATTACGATAAAGTACCTAACTTCACTATCCGGCTACTTAGCCACTATCCGGTATCCGTCAGGATAATAAATTTCGGCTGGGTAGGATACCGGATAGAGTCCGTCATATACTCATATCCGTTCTATCTCTAAAAATAATAATAAGAAATGTGATATAATATAAACTTTAGCCAAGCTGAGGGAATTTTCAAAGCAGTGTAAACAAGAGTATCTAATAAAATAAGTGGTTATAAAACGTAAAATAAAATATTCGAGCTGTAAGGAAGATTTTAAGACGGTAGGTTTGTAAATTCGTTAAACTTTTAATAGAGCTTTTTATCTTGTTTAGAACGTAAAATGTGACTTTTACCAACGTAGGAAAGTATCTGTTAGATTCTTATATGTATAAATATAGGTAATGACAAAAGAGCCGACTGAGAAGAACTCTCTTACGACTTCTTAAAAAATAGCAGGGGAATTAATTAAACTACGTATCAACGAGTTCAGAAGTAGAGCGATCGTGATTTTAGACTCGCGCTAAAATATATATACGCTATAGAGGACAGTGTAAAAGAAAAAAAATGGGCCTTAAAAAGTGGTAGGGTAGGGTTTAGACTTCGATGTAGCACCTCTGTCCTTAACAAGAGCGCTAGTTATAATGTCATTTCTGCAAGAGAACACGGTCATCAAAGTTCTTCGATTAAGGAGTAACCATTGGCATACCTAGAGCGTTTAAAGGCACAATGAATCGGTTAACACTTAGTTATGTAACAAATACTAGCTTAACAATTAAATTGCAATTCATACGAGAATGTAAACACACCGCTAATGCACGGATATCGAAACGCCTAAACTTAGTAAAAACAGCGACGGATCCCCAATTGGAATTCCGACAGATCACAAAAACTATCAATATTTTTTGTTGCTCAAAGACGACTCGAACTGAGTGTTTTATTTTGTAAAATTATGCTGACACGGCAATCGAATACCTAGCTTATTTTTGTCTGAGAATTAAAAAGGTGTTCTAGAAATACAACGACGGTCTAGAAAGCAGTTGTGCTCGAGTTTTTTACAAGTAGAAAACGCTAAGCCAATGTGTCGTGTCGTCACCATTGGCGCAGAGGATGCGCGCGCACTCGCTTCGATCCAACCAGCCAGACATTTGAATGAACAGATTGGTCACTCTCTGAGTGTATGGCGTCACGTGTGCGGCTGCCTTTATAACCATCATCTGATATTTTTTATAGTAATGATCCTTCTCTTTATCGTATTACTTCCTACATACACATGTTTATATGAATTAATATCAGTCTCAAAAGTACAAAAATAAAAATAAATGAAGCCCAATGGAATTAACATACGTCTCGTTTTTCTTACACCGACTTAATTCTGACTTTATTAACAACTAGCAGCGCCCCGCGGTTTCACCCGCGTAAGTCCCGATCCCGTGGGAATATCGGGATAAAAAGAAGCCTATGCGTTAATCCAGGTCTCCAGCTATCTACATTTCATCGCAATCGGTTCTGTGGTTTTTGCGTGAAAGAGTAACAAACATCCATCCATCCATCCATCCAAACCTTCACATTTATAATATCAGTGGGAAATTCACGTTTCACGTGCTTGTTTGCGTCGCCATCATGATTAGTCGAAGTGTTGAAAAATGAAATGACGCCACTATGATACTGGCTGGTTTCTATACAGACCGAGATCGGCCTCACCGTGTCTCCTGAGTTTAATAACCGTGTTAGATAAACGCTGAGGTCGAAAGAGATTGATCCCCGTCCCCAATGTTATTATCTAAGTTTTCATTGAACACCGACACGCTCACATTTTTATCATACTAATTACTGAACACATTGCGAGATACGACAATAGTTATGTTTTGTGATATCCGCAGACTAAACATACATTTGTGAGGAGTGTTTATTCAGGACTGCTATAGCTGTCATTTTATACTATTTTGTTCATCATCAACTATTACGCTCAATGAGTTATTTCAAAGCATTCAGTATTTAAAGAGAAGAACTTAGCGTACACTTACTAATGAACATGCTACACAACACATTTTGCTACATATAATGCATACCAATAGTACCTACATAGGTACATGTGTAGCAGAATGTTTTTATAAGGGGAGGTTCTAAAGGTTCATGGTTGAAAAGTAAATTTTATTCTTGTCTATATTTCGAGTTTGTGAACAGAATTTTTAATTTTTATTGCATTACTTGTGATTACTCCTAAGAGCCCTAAAACCCCTACATAAATATGAGAGCTTTTACACTTTATGGGGTTGGGGGAGATAGGTAATGAGAGTTACTAGTGATATTATTTCAACGTATTGTAGTCGGTTTTGCTATTTTAGGGATTTATTATTGTATTGTGTAGTAAATTGTACACATTACCGGAACAATGGAGTTTTTCAACCTTGTAGCGGCTATACTCATCGTTTTTTTAAAAAGAATGAATAACAAGATGTAATTTATTATTATCGGTTTGACAATCAATGTTATATAAATGTATCAAAACTTGGCAAGGTAAACCACAACCTGTCATTTGGGGATTTATTTATTTAAAACTTAATACATAATTTGTCTAAAGGCGGATTAATGCTCAGGTCATTCTCTATCAGTCAATCTTGGGGTGATGTGGAAATATTATGCGGTACCTAGGTGCAAAGATAATTAGGTAATATAATTATTTATTGCAAGAAGGTGTTCTGAATCCAAACTCATACCAAGACGCCTGAAGGAAACTTCGGAATGTGTCGCGATTGTTTTTTAAATAGATTCGTCATTGTTACCGAAAGCGCGTTTTATTTTACTAATACAAAAATACAATTATTAAAACTTAAATAATAGTTTAATAATTAATTGTATTATTCAACCGATGATTGTAGAAATTAAAATGGTTAGATTATCATATCAGTTAGATCTACGTATTCGGATACGGAGCAAAAAGGTAACAGATAAATCATTATTTTTTCTACAAACGTAGCCTAATAATTAATAGCAATTAAAGTTCCATTACAATGAACACAATTATGCAATATTTTTAAAAATGTCTCATCATCATCGAACTTTTTAAGTAATTGTATTTTATAGGTTATCCAGAAGCCAAATAAAAATTGAATAAAAAAATGGGTATGGGACTTCAACAAATAAGTAAAGATCATTTTATTATATTATAATTATACTTATCCATAGGACATCTACTTCTAACATAGGTCTAATACAAACAGATCAAAATAATATAAAAACGCGTAAAAAGGTGCCAAACCATTTTGTTCATGCACCATTGGAATCACCTATATAGAGTATTGGATTTCATTGTCGAGTAGTTCGAAATTCGAAATACATTGCCTGCAATGCCTTGAGAGGTAAAAGAATCTAAATGTAGCAAGATCGGTACGGTAGAATCTAGTGGATTAATAGAGGGACGGGTGTCACCGCATACTTCTTACAAATGCGTCCACTATAACAAATGAACTCAATAGCTTATCGTATATATATTATAGTATTCAAATAAAGATAAGATAGTATTCAAATTTCCTTGCTTTGGACATTTCCATGAAAGTTTTCTACAATGGAACCTACATGTACATTGTATGACATCATAGCGGTATGTACCCGGACTTTTTGGTTTTTTTTTTAACTTTGTAGCAAATATTGTTCAAAAATTTTAGCATTCGCCACTTCTTCTCTGTATAAACTATAAGTGTGCGAAATTTCATACTCCTCCGTCCGCCCAATTTTCGTAAAAAGGGATCCAAAGTTTTCGCTTCACGTATTAATATATAGATAACAATATTTTAATAAGTTCAAGTAAACATTTTCCTCAAAGTGCTCTCTTTAATAAAAGCATAAATACTAACATATCTTCCTTAATTGACACAATAAAACTTTAAATGTATCACAATAAAACAGCATCTGTTCTATTTTTTAAACGTGGGTAGAATCTGTGGGAGTAACATCCCACTGTCACCAGCATAAGTTGCTAAGGAATCAACCAAAGAATAATTTCATAAATTACATGAAGTAAACTTATTCTATTTTCGGGTACATTAATAGAAATGTTTTATATTTATTTGACTTAAAGCTTATAAAGTAGAATCCTCCGAGAATTACCATTCGTATAACCTTGTTAAATATTTGAGGCCATTTTGTAAATCCCCAACAAATAAAACTTTTATTTATAAAAGCTTGCCCTGTAGAATAAAGATAATACAATAAATGTTCAATGTTTCAAAAGTACCGATGTTTGGGATCATAATCCACTAGTGTTTTTTACCCAACGTTATGACTACAACAATGCTCTCCCAAATTGTGAAGTATTATTTATTTATTTATTTGAAACTTTATGCACATTTGGTACATTGGGGAACTTAATGCCTAAGGCGTTCTCTACCAGTCAACCATTGGGTGATGCAGACAAAAGAAGTAGGCGCACTTAAAGATTATGTTATATAATTGTAAAATAAATGGAGTACAAACTAAAAATTTTCCACATAATGTACAAATATACGTAACCTATATTTATTATCTACATGATTCAATATTTCTTAACATAAAGAAGACGTAGTTAAGAACTGGTTGGATGGTGTTTCGAATAACTACTATAAACCCTAACGATGACAGCTGATAATATTGCTGTGACCGGGGTAACGTAGCTGAGGAACCAGGACTTTAGGGTAACTTGTGAGAGGAGAATAATTGAAACACTCACTAGCTCGTAAGGTTATAATCAATTCTCAGGGTAATCACACTTAACATTGATAATAGAACATAATTAGTATCTTGATCACATTTATAAATTATTCTCTGGCGAACCGTTCTGTCCTCGACGGTCGCTCGCATCCGACTTCCCCCTATTCTATATTTTATATAATTTTAAAATAGTTCTATATACTTCAGTACAGCTTGTCACCAGCCAGTAATAAATAATACCACAAAGGCGCCACAATCAGCTACCCCCTACGGTGAGAAGATGTACTGCCTATCACCCTATCCAATTACCTATGCTTCGGAAACTTTTTTTTTATTTGGACATCCGCTTACAATGCGGGAAAGTGAAGCTAGTACCCAAAACAACATTACACTTAACCATATTGTGATTATAACTTGCATAATTCATAATTAACTTTCTCAAGTCATATTAAAGCTTTCATATTTAAAATACTTTTAATATTCATTGTCACTTATTGAATATATTTCCCATGACCATAATTCAACTTCAAAATATCTGTTTTGTTATTGGGTGACACTGCTTCACTTTTTGAGCTGGCAAAAACCAAGCTCAAAAAGCCAACTCACTGCCCCTAGATAACAATTATAAAACTATGGGTTCTTTAACCGAAAACTCGACACCCGCGTGTTTAAATTCTACCTCACGATTCCTAAGCTATTTTATTTCTTCTCTTGTCAACACCTGCTCACATGAAATGGAAACATTATACAGATTAACATTTATT
Organism: Euplagia quadripunctaria; assembly: GCA_963859945.1. Lineage (NCBI taxonomy): Eukaryota > Metazoa > Arthropoda > Insecta > Lepidoptera > Erebidae > Euplagia > Euplagia quadripunctaria. The sequence continues at coordinate 8,355,655 of OY982576.1, read as the reverse complement.
CTACATATAACTTTCTCACACTATGCCATCATTTGTATAAATCATCGTATAAGTTTGTCTCTTAATCAAAACGAGGTTCAATTCAAATTCGAAATCTCGTAAATCATTTAATTGTAAATTATTTATTTAAATTCTGTATCAAACTCCTTCGAAATAATTCATTGAAACTTAATTCTCATTAAAAAGTTCACATACATTCTGTCATAAAGAAGAAACTTAACCATGACAACCTACATGACAACTCAAACTCGTATGTCAAAACAAATAAATCGGAAAATTATGCACTATCTGTGGAAAAATTATTTCCTCCGGAATTGTTTCAACGTATCCATAATAACGAGCATATCCCCCCCTACCGAAAAAGTTGAAACAATTTTGTTCTTTATTTTCAAGTGAAGTTACTATTCATTGTGAACATGTTTATATAACTTTCCATCAAAATATTATTTATTTTCAGCTTGTGTTCTGCTAATAACTTATTTCTTTCTTTTAGCACCAACACCTTTTAAAAATTACGACGCGCTCAATAGGAGTTTTATTATTTAAATGACTCCTGGTTCACGCCAAAGTCGGATTTTGAACTTGGTTCACGCGCGAAGATTATCACTGAAGAAAACATTCATTATTCCGAACTGCTAATATTTTATCAATCATTATGATCATTAAAATTCAACTATTCAAGTGTTTTTTTTTGTTTACCATCTGCACTACTGCCGTGCAACCAATCATACCCAATAAAACATATCCTAAAAAAAAATTTCATTTTGTTGGTTTGTCTGTTACTCATAAATGACTAATACATTTACTTTTAACCATCTCTTATATTCGTTCTGAATAGTTAAATTGTGAACAACTTACAATGGGACATAACATAAGTACTGACAAAATAATAATTATACCTGAAAACAACAGACACAAAAACAATATAACAAATACATTAATAAATAGTAAGAACATCCTAATAACTAGGGTTTTCTTCTATCGTAAACTACTTTTCTTGAGTTACCTCTTTTCCTAAAGTTTACAAATAAACAGTTCTCACAAACATTCTTCATGAAAAGTAAACCTTGTTCGTTGTTGCGCCAGTTACAAAAACTAGTTTTTTTTCTTTCTTCACTCGGAGGCACTGACGATCTGGTATTATACCGAGAATACCTCATACTGTTTCTTGACATCTTCTTTGTAACTAAGCTATTATTAGACCAGTTTTTTACATTACCTTTATTGTTATTTTCATTTTTGTAATAAGCTATTGCACCTCTATCCTTTGAGAACCACCTCTCCAAACGTCTAGGTGCTGCAACTGTCGTCAAAGCTGCAATGGTTTTTATTTGCTGGCAGGGCTCAGCAATTTTTTCTTTATTTCTGCGGAAAATAACACTTTGAGACGTTTGCTCTTTACATTGCTGGGTATACCTTTGTTGACCAAAGCATCCCAACCCCCTTAATTGAATAATAGTAAGTTTTAGCTCCTTTATATTTGTTAGAGGCTAAACTCATTTTATATTCCCTTTTAATTGATTTAAGGAATTGCATAATCACTTTCTGCTCATTATCAACTTTTGCTTTCTCAGCAATATACCACATTCTGTAAAAATAATCTAATAAATCTTCTTTTTCCATTTGGACAATTGAATAAAATTTTTCTAAGTAATCAATGTTACAAGGGAATTCAACTTTCAGCAAATCAATCAACTCATCAAACATTATACTGTCATTATAGACCATTTTATAATAAAATAATAGAGCACCACTCAAAAACATTTCTATCAACAGATTATAGTCTTCTTTGTGCCATTTATTCATCGCACATGTTATCTTAAATTTAGTGACAAATTCCTCTAGTGATTCGCCTAGTTTTGCAGCAAAATATGGTTTTGTATCCATTGTTTTACAATATCAGTATAAATCTATTATTACTTTACTTTTTAAGCTACACTATTCAATCAATATATAATAATAAATAAATTGGTATTATCTTTTAGTTTGGCGCGCAGTCCTTTCGAATATTTCCACTTTTTATCACTTGACATCTGTCACTTTCGAATATTTTTATCAGCCTTTCTCTTCTGCTCTTCTCTAAATCCTTACTTTTTTCTGTTTGTTACTCCTTATAAGCACTTATCTGCTTCTTTAGACCTTTCTAGCATCCTCTTCGCTCCTTCCTTACGAGTATTTCCTCATGTGATGTATTTCCTCATCAAGCCTGTACCGACCATCAATTGCCTGGTACTATTTCTCCTCTCAGACCCTTAGGCGCCACCACCATTATGCTGTGACCGGGGTAACGTAGCTGAGGAACCAGGACTTTAGGGTAACTTGTGAGAGGAAAATAATTGAAACACTCACTAGCTCGTAAGGTTATAATCAATTCTCAGGGTAATCACACTTAACATTGATAATAGAACATAATTAGTATCTTGATCACATTTATAAATTATTCTCTGGCGAACCGTTCTGTCCTCGACGGTCGCTCGCATCCGACTTCGCCCTATTCTATATTTTATAAAATTTTAAAATAGTTCTATATACTTCAGTACAGCTTGTCACCAGCCAGTACTAAATAATACCACAAAGGCGCCACAATATACTTCATCGACTGGCCATATACAGAGAAAACAATCCGAACACAAAATCTGGCTACTCCAAATCTGTGCCGCGTAATCTGCCCCTGTAACGAAGTGACGGTGACACGTGTTTCGCCTCTACACGAGGCATCTTCAGTAACATTTTGGTAGAAAATATTGGCAATTTAGACGCTATACCACAGATAAGATAATAGTTACTTCGTAACAAATACATCACTCCGTACAAAAGCGAAAATACCTACGCTATGATAGCCTACAAAATTTAAATAATAATACCGGCGTTAGCTACAACCCGAAATATAGCTTGTTTACGCTTTTCGAAAGTTGAGAACTCTTTGCCCACCGCACGACCTTCGTCTCGGACACTAGGGTTCAAAGATGATTAAAAAAGGAAAGGATAAGAAGACAATGATAAATGTCATGTATTATTTCCCCCCTATGAAATTTATATGTTTAATTTTTATAAGTTGAAAAAATATTCTTAAACCTTTTGAAAGTATCAAAATGTTGATGATGGGAACAGCATGAGCCTTCAGCTGTGGTATCTTCTTAATCATATTTCTATCAAAATGTATTGAGCACATAACCTGAGAACGTGTTTTTGTTGACGAAGTTAATAAATCAGGTCTGCCAATTACCTCTAGCCATTTATATAAAAAACCTAAAGTGTCTGCCGGATTTTTTTTATTATTGTAAAATTGCTGAACCTACATATATTGCACTCTCCGCTAAATTTCCGGTCTCTAGTACAAAAACCAAGGACTTTCAAACAAACTTGCGAGGACCCTAAAGGGGTCTAGCCTTTTAATCCAACCATGTCGCTAAATCCGTTCTTAATTGAAGTGTCCTACTCATAAGTTACCTCCCTGCCAAATTTCGTCTTCATAGGTCTAGTCGTTTTTCAGATTTCGTGATTAGTCAGTAGTTGAGTGAGTGAATATCCAACTCAATCATTCACTTTACTTTTCGTTTATATACATATAAATGTTACCGTATGATTGTGTATAACGTTACTTTATTAACATTTTCGCGATATTATTAAGTAACGTAAAATAGTGATCTGCAACCAACAGTGATATACAAATAGTGATATACAATGTAATGGATTATTTCTCGATAGTTTCCTAAGACATGGTAGTCAAATATATTGCATGAGAGAAGCAGCAGACAGTTCGCCTTGCCTACATCATTACTTCACTACATTTCACACCTACAAAGTTCGTCATCTTTCCTAGATGTCATGGGTTTATTATTTACGGTTTAATAGGCTACATTTATTACTACATCCACCCTGGCCAATCACTCAAAACCTGATTTAGTACAATTTGTAAAATACAATTGAATAGAAAATATATAAGCAATATTTATTTATTAAGAATATACTAAATCTAAATAAAAATAAAAAACCTACTAAATATTCGATACTGCAGTAGGTATGCATTAAAAACATGCAGATATTATTTGTGCTGAATTTGTTTACGTTAATTTATTTAATAATACATAATAGACCTCAACTAAAAGGTTACATTCAAATAATACCATAAAGCTATGTTTAAATGACGGGTGTTTTGATAACGTGCGTTGACAAGTACACGAATTTTGTTCAAGTCGTGTAATACACGCTATCGCGCCATTTAAGTGCGCGCATCGGATCAAAACGCGCGTTAGCATGTTTACCGAGGACTACGCCCACTACGTAACGTACGTTTTCTACTCGCAAACCTACTATAAAAATAAATATTGATCTATCAAATCAACTCTCAGTTAAGCTTGAGGTAACTCGTGCAAATCGACTTTATTTATTTCTAGTCCTCTGTAGCACCAGAGGTTGGTCATAATAGTACATTCCAGTCTGCTCTCGAAAGTGCCGTAACATGCGTGCGTAACATTGAATAAAAATTTTCGTCAGTGGTATTCATATTAATTAAGGATATACGGTGTTACTCAAGTGCGTATTTCTGGGATGCCCGGGACCCGACGGGGGCCCTTCATCAACCGGTAAAGGGTCCTACCGCGTCGATTACAGGAGTGTTTGTGTCTTCTTAATCTTCGCATAACAACGGAAAACTTGTTCTGAGCATTATTATTGATGACTTCTACAGGATAGTTATTTTACTCTATTTTTATAGGGAGTGGTCAACTTGTAATGGTTCTGTTTTTAACTACTAACATGTGTTGGTTAGGATTCACTACGACCATGTCTTAAAATCTCACAAGTTACTTTATTAATTTATTTAGCAATGTTGTCACGGATTTTCCATTTCAAGACTAAAGGTACACAGAATTCATAATAATACTACGTAAAGACTCAAAGCTAACGTGTGTAGCTACAAATTTGCCGTCCGACTGCAGACCGCAAACGTCCTTCGCATAAGGAAATGTGTTAGAGCTAGAAGCTATGACTAAGCAACGAATTATTAGTAAAGCAATACTTATCACTCCATCACTTCATACAATTAACACGTGAAGAAAAACAGCTGATACAATAAATTGCACCGATTTCAGATTTAAAAAAAAAATACATACTACTATATTTACTTTTCAACGCTTACGTTACCCGCCATGTGCAATGTTTGCTGAGTTACTGGTAGATAGATCTATTAGTTTCTCGCAGAAACTTATCTCGTTTCTAACGATCTTATAAGAACGGATTAAGCCTTGGACAGACTTTATAAGTTTATACACAGCATTAGCAGCGTACTTTTACAAGGAAGCGATACATACTCCTTCTTTTTGTGCATACGGATTCATGTGGCAGAACGTATAGATGCTGTATATTTATATTCTCAATATCTGTAAAGTGCATATCAAAGAATATTTTAAATCTATAAACCTCTATAACCTAAAACGGGCTATAGAAATGTACCTTACTTGTACTCTACGCGCTTCAAAGTATAGTATAACAGTGAACGTGGATAGGCCGATACACCCGGTGCACAGAATAAGTACATGTAAATCAAATCATTTAATTAAATAGCGACTCTTGTTCTAACACAATAAAGTCGCAATTCAAGACGCATAGTGCTAATTACCTACAGTTATATTCGCCTAAAAACGGCCTACCTTTCCATCGCGTAACTCTTTATCTGCTGCGGGATGTTAGGGTTGTCTATTTTTAAAGAATTAATTAATAGAAATATTTAAGTACCAGTAAGTTATGTAGTATTAAAAGTAACAAGTAACATAGGCTAGGTACTAAAAACTCGATAGTCTGGATACGAAAGCATGACGAAGATCGAACAAACGTGCGGCCCGGCCAGCGTGTGGCAGCCCACTGAATTTTGGCACGATTAGTCGACCCCACCGTGTACTTGTAGCTTGATACCTACACTGCTGGGTGCAGCTGACCTGCCGAGGATCGACAAAAAGAGCATTCCACCTACTGTCCGACCGAACCCGAACGTTTCTAACAAGCACCGAAATTGATCGATTGATTATGATATACGACTTACAAACGCATGGAAGGGCTCACATTGTTTTACGCCGCGCCGGCCAGCCGCCATTGCCAGTAAATAACCAAATCAAAACAAACCATGTTCGCACGCGCATTTTGATTATCTAGCTTGATAATTTCTATAGTTTTATGTTTCGTTAAGTAGATACTTGTTCCGTACATTTTTATTTATACTTCATTAATTAATTGTATTTTAATTTAAAGAAATGAAATGAATGTGTCTTGATATTGACGTTTTTGACTTAAAAATGATTGTTGAACTTAAAAAGTTATGTTGCCAACTAGTTAAATGCCATAGGTTTTGGCAACAGCCCATTAATCGGCTTCGGCTTTGGCCAAAATTCGACCTTTGGTTGGGAATGCATGTATATCGATGCTATTCCCAAGTAATGCCTCGCGATCACGAAGTCTGTACAATCCTTAACAAAAATGAAGTTGCTTCGCGCTAGGAATACGTTTATATAAATATACAATCGATATTACGTTCTAAAAATAGCGTGAAGCAAACCCGACTATAATAGATGTATGTGAACAGTAAATTTGGTTCGCTGAATAATTTATTGTTGGTAAGGGTCCACGAAGATATGGGTTTCAGTAAAATAGTGAGGTTTCTATTGTAAACTGAAAGTCAGAGAGAAAATGTAATTTATATATATGTTGGTTCTGCTGGAGCCGAATGAAAATGAAATACAGATCTTTAGACGCTTGTCATGCGACCGGTGCAAGCTTCGTTAAGTGCGCCCCCGATAAATATTCTCATTACCGGGATTTCTAGGCAGGTACACTTAGCAGAATCTTAAATAAGCAAAAAAATTATACCTAATTTATTATTGTAAATTACACGGTACAATTATAAATTAGGTAAATTTACTTTATGACATTGAATGTAAGCGATGGCCTCATTTAATCGCAAAGTAACAGAATGAAAGAGAAATCTGATGTAGTATACGACTTAATGAAGCGAAAAGGAAAAGAGATACTTACATGCGGCCCGATCTCGGTGATCTAATTGGGTGTTACCGCCAACGAACATGGCAACTGTTGAGTTTTAAGTAGAAGAAAAAAGCCTGGATGGATTAACTAGCGATTGAAGTTAATAATAAAATAAATGAGAAGCTAATAATAGAATAGTTGAGGGCTGGTGAAGGATTGACGAGAAGGTTTTTTGCGCTTTCGTGGATCTGGAAGAGGCTAATGCTGAACAAGAATAGGTTATGGAAGGAATTATCTATATACATGGACAAGAGTCTGATGCGGGCTTTGAAGTCTTTATAGAAGGATTCCAGAGCCTGTGTTCGAATTAATGATGCCTACACCAGTGCTACATCACTCGCTCGAGGTCGCGTTTTATATACCTACCAATTTGGCATCCGTGGCCGGAATAAGTGTCAGTAGGGGCGACAACGCGTTGCTGAGAGTACGCACGCACTGAACGTAGTAAATATAAACAAAATGCCAAACCGAACTTATTGTACAATGGACGTGTTTTGTTATTGATAAATGTATTTAATAATAATAATAACTCCACACAGCTAACACACTTATTTATTATGTTAAATTGCATCATTGCTAGATGTTAGTAATCTATTAAATCCTTTAAAAATAAGTCACAATAATTATTTCAGTTATTACTTATTTTGTCAATATAATTTAAAAATACTTTAGGTGTTTATTCTTTACTCGCCGCGTGGCTGTGCTAATAATAAATAATAGTTATCTTCTTAACACAAATAATAAATGTTGCTTATATTTATTCTATACAATGTTATATACAAATTGTACTAAATCAGGTTTAGAGTGTTTGGCCAGGGTGGATGTTGTAATAAATGTAGTCTATTAAACTGTAAATAATAAACCCATAACATTTAGGAAAGGTGACGAACTTTGTAGGTGTGGACTGCCCGCGTATTCATTTGTAGTAGGTAAGGCGAACTGCAAAGACTCCTGTGTCGCGGGGGACTTGACAAACGTACAACGGACACAAAGAACACCCAGACTCGGGTGGGAATCGAACCCACGACCTATGGCGTAGCAGTCAGGGTCACTAACTACTAAGCCAACAGGCCATTAGTATATATGTATATGTGTACAGCATCAACATTTTATGTTACTATGGAAAGGTTTAAGAATAATAATAATAACTTGACACATTTCAACTACGGCCGTCTGATCCAAAACTAGGCAGAGCCTGTACTATGGTAACTTGACTTTAAATACATATTATAGAGAAATTAAACCCAGACACAGAACAAATGATCATGCTCATTACACAATTATTTGTCCTGGGTGGGAATCGAACCCAATATTAAAAGTGAAGAATATTGTAATTACTTTTAAAAATTAAACTTAGGGGAAATAATTTTATTTATTATTACCTATATGAAACTCAACATCCATAAATTTAATTATCAAATAAATAGTTTGTGTATTTTGTACAACCCTAAAGTGTCTGGCAAAGCAGTTACACACACAGACAAAGGTCGCGCGGTGGGCAAGGTGCTCTCAACTTTCGAAAAGCGAAAATAAGATATATTTCTGGTCGCAGCTAACGCCAGGTATTATTAATTAAATTTTGTAGGCTATTATAACGTAGGTATTTTCACTTTTGTATGGGAGTGATGTATCTGTTACGAAGTAACTATTATCTTATCTGTGCCTACACACACACACACACACAGAGACTAGTTTGGTATCTTAAAAAACAGTCAGACAAGAATGTGTAGAGTCTTCTTAATTGTTCTACTTTTTTATGAATAGTTGCACGAGTGAGTTGAAAGAAAATGAATGTGGATTGAATATACGAGGCTTGCATGTAAAGTACCTAATGTGCCTATTATATGTCATTTTGCTTCTTCAATTAAACCCCGAAAGATAAAGATATGAAAATGAACGCAACTAAAAAGAAAGTTGAAGTTTTTGAGAAGAATGAAGAAATTACTGAATGTGATATTATGATTCCATCTCCATAGTGCAGTTCCCATTACACTAAAGACTGCAAAAAATGGAGACGCATCGCGACAGGAGGAGTGAGAATGAGGAGGAATGTTATGATTGAAAATTAACTTGTAAACTTGGGTTGTCTAGCATCGAGGGTTGGAACATGCAAGGAGATATTAAAATAGAGTAAGTGTGGGTAAGGTGGGCACCTTATGTATGGTAGCGAGAGTTGGGTAGGGCACTAAATTGGAGAAAACAGAATAAATGCTGTTCAGATAAGATCACTGCGAAGTATGTGCGGAGTATGATTGGTTGACAGAAAGAGGATTTTAGATATTCGAGAGCAGTGTGGCTTGAAAGACGTAGTGACGTAAATTAAAAAGGGTATGCTGAGGTAGTTTGAGTGCGAAAAGAATGACAAATAGATAAGTATTAAAGGCAAAGGCTGTTGCCTCTGCCTACCCCGAAGGGAGAAAGGCGTAAGCGTTTGTATATGTACAAATTTCACATAATAATAATAATTTGACACATCTTACACACGGCAGTCTGATTCCAAACTAGGCAGAGCCTGTACTATTTTAACCAGACTGCTGGTAACTTACTGACTTATTTATTTCTAAATACATACATATTATAGATAAATTACACCCAGACACAGAACAAATGATCATGCTCATCACACAATTATTTGTTCTGGATGGGAATCGAACCCACGACCTCTAGCTCAGCAGTCAGGATCACTAACCACTAGACTAACAGGCCAGTCAATACTCATCAGAGAAGACAGTAAATACACAAGGCAAACCGTAAACAATCATTAAAAGCTATATCTATTTAAAGACTTTTTTACGTGCTTTTCTCATCACGAATTCTTTAATAAGATTTTCATACGACAGGGGCGTGCTATGTTGTTTTCAATATACAAAACCGTCATTTCTTCGCCCCTTCCGGGTCTACGCCCTGTGCCTAGGCACCGCTCTAGTTACGGCACTGCTTGTCATATTCCTAATGATTGTAGCTATCTTAACAACCTTCACGGCGAAAATAGAAAGAAATAAAAGAATATTCGAAGAAAAACAGACGTTTAAAAATCCTTACCGAAAGAGACTTATGAATAGTTATGTAAGTTCATGAGTCGGTAAAATAAATATAGAGATTGAGAATTGTCAACTTCCTTCAATTGATAGGACAATTACCGAAAAAAAACGTATTGTCTAGAACTATGTCACGTCTAAGTAGACAAGCGATATTCGCTCCGCATTTCTGTGCAAAATGCCTTTTGTCGCTTGACTTAAATTATATCTAGCAAGCTGATAGCTAATTAATTCAAATTTTAAAATACTAAATATGAGGAGTCCCATGTCTGATCCCTATCCAGTCTAAAACAAGAGGAAAGAAAAAAGTTATATAAACCGTTACATCAGACACCTTACCTGCTCCCACTTTACGTACACCTTTATACTTTCTAAAGGTAGCCCAAAACAGCTTGCCCTATTTATTAATGATCTAGTCAGCAGTAGTTTGGGTGTCGTGAGGAATTAAGATATTACCTTGGCAAGAGTACTTCATCTTAGATCGTATCATCGCTTACTTTCGGTTGAGATATTGGTTAAACGCAATCCTTTTATTAAAAAAAAAAGATGATTGAATATTTAATAATAGTTCCGAAGGGTATTTTACATAGAAAAAAGTTTTACTTTGTGGTATATCGCGTCTTTGAGATCAAAACAGCACTAATTCTATTGACTCTAAATTCTTTCAGCCACTGCACGAAGAACTAACAAATATACTAACTCGCACACACCAGCACACACTTAGTAACTATCGCACTTATTTAAACTGTCTAGAGCGGACCCTAGACGATCATGCGCCATGACAAGCTGAATCATCATGCTGCATGAAGGACCTATTGAGAGTCTATCATGCAGCATGATAATTCACTAAATTCGCTTGGTATAATAATTTTATTCAGTCGATATTTATAGTACAGTGAAGAGGTCTTCTGCGCTGGTATGGAAATGTCTTTGTCAAAAGCATTTTTCTTAATTTTTACAAAATATAAGTATAAGTTCTTAACTTAAACATTAGGAATTAAAGTAAGAAGCCAATCTGGAAGACTAGATTTGGTAAATATTAATTGGATAATTTTTTATAGTTAAAATATGTACTTGATCCCTAGACACTTGTGATGTGTACGAAACCCTTACTTCTCCGGAGTTTTTGATACAACAAAGTTGGCATCATACGATTACCCTCGTGGTAGGCGGTAACCGATGATTATAAACACTCCCAACACCAGTTGTGTCATTTGTGCGTTGAAAATCTTAAATTCCTGATCCTACTCACTAGCCGAAAAATAGCACTATGGTGGTAGTGCTACTTAACTCGGATTATCTGTAAAACAGAAATTACTCTCTACTTCTACCATCTGTAGTGCCCTTCAAATAGTCTTAAATAACATATATTTTTATAAAAAATATCGTATAGACACAGTTAATGTCTTTGACGACGTTGGGTTCTTTCTGCGAAGCTACGAAATCAAAAAGATTATGTTTCCCTTCTGAAGCCCAATCTTTGCGACATTGATAAATTACTTGCTTATATTTAGCCTCAGCTTATGTTCGTACCCATATATAAATAGCTGACCTAGTAATGTTTTGCTATTTTTCCACCAAAGTTTTAAATTAAAAAGTTCCGGCGTTGTGAAAATGAATCTATTTAGTAAAGGGCAAAGTAGTGGTACAACACGGTGTCCGGTATTAGACGAAGTTTTGGTCATAGAATTAAATACATAAATAGCCTTTTTGCTGATAAGTAGTGTAGTAGATATGCTAGTGTATCGCTAGTAAGTAAGGGTCGCCAGAGCTCCTTAGGTAGGAGTATAGGGACTGCAAAGCCCGAGTGACAACTCTGGCACGGTAATACTATCCATACAGTAATGTGTATTCATAGAAACGGTCGGATCGCGAGAATTGCCTACTCGCCTTGCGTTCGGTTGAAACTCAGCACGCAAGCAGTTCGCGATTGCTCCGCAGTGACGAACAAACGGTGTGATCGTTTTTAAATTAAGCAGTAAGTGCGATTTGTGTATTTCATTGAAAAAAATACAAATACTTAAGTATTTAATATGGCAATTAGAAATTATAAGAGTATATTGAGCTGTTTTTGGTTGCTTGAATTCTTCAAAAACGCACCCAGAGATAACATTTTTTAAATATTTATTTAATATAAAAAACTAGTAGGTAGTTCCTAAGCTAAGCTATCTATTTACTTATGTATTTAGCTACATACATATATTATTGAATTAGACGAAATATCATTATGAAATGATTATGAAAGTAAAAAATGGTAGTACCTACCTAGCAAGAATTACACTTTTTTTTATGGTATAGAGGGCAAACGAGCAGACGGGTCACCTGATGGTAAATGACTACCGTCGCCCATAGGCACCTGTAACTCGAGAGTCACAAGTGCCTTGCCTCCCTTTAAGGTGGGAGTAGAGTAGGCGAAGAAGGGGAGGGGGGAAGAGTGGGAAGATCGGAAGGGGGGAGTGTGACGGGGAGGTGGGAATAGTGAGAAGAGTGGGAAGAGGGGAGGGGGGAAGAGGGAGGGGAAGGACGGGAATAAGGGAGAGGGAAGGGTTAGGGCCTCCGGTAACCTCACTCACGCGGTGAAATGCAATGCAACCCGTTTTTCTGTGAGGCCCGTGGTATCGAGCGGAGTCGAGCCGGGCCTATACGTGGCGAAGCATGGCTCTCCCACGTTTTAATTTACTTTATAAATAAGATTTTGTAGTAGCTAGTTAGAAGTTTTGATTGCTTTAGGTGGCGCACACGCGATGATATGGATTGATATTAAGTAACGTTTGCAGCGGTTCAACATCGGATGGGTGACCAAAAAAAATGTTTTTTGATTTGCTCTGTGCTGTAGGTAATGGGGTCGTTAATTTTACGGACGGTTACTCGTCAGCTGTTTCTTGCATTTTGATTGAGTAGGTTGGTGTTGAAGTTTGTAAGGATTGGAGTTTGGTAGCCGTCAGCGACAGCAGTTTATTTTAACACCCAGAATAAAGGGAAATCTATTTGTCTTTATAAAAATTAATTATAATATTTACAATCACAAAACTAGAAAAAACTCAAGTAGGTAGATGAAGTTATGGGCAGCCCTATCGTCGTCTGTCGTGTTTACGTACCGTCTAGCTGTAGGTAATTAATAATTATATCAAGGAAAGGGCTGAGTCACAATACTGTATATACTTATTCTGTGACTCCGGTGTCCTGAATATATAAGAAGTAGGTATGGTGAACCGACCTCATTCGTTCTTTTGCGCTTTAATGTGAAACTTAAAATAAAAGTTACATCAAGTAGAAGTTTTGTTTATGCGATTAAATAAAATGCACCTAAAGGGGTGCATTTTATTTAATCCATCTTATCTTGATATTTATTCAAAGTCTAATATAATATCATGTTTATTAATTTATTATGCCGTAACAGAAAGGCTATTTATGCGCTTACCTTTAGATTACTTGTTACACAATGACGAAGACTTCTTATAATACATCTTTTTTATGTTATGCATTGTACCTCTTTTCTTCGTTTACGGGCGTTTTACTTCACCTTATCTTAAAAAAAGGCTTATGCATAAGTAAGCACAAAGTTAGTAATATATCTAAGTGGATATGCAAAAATAGAGGTCACAGATAGGTCGCAGTAGGTTTCATGTAGAATGAAGAGACGCCGACAAGGGAAGCACTTTTAAACATTATTTTTAACGTAGCTTTGTATGTCTGTTGCTTAATTGAGTTGCCAAAGATGTGTGAGCGAGTGGCACCACCCGGTGATGGTGGTTATAGACTTGAATATCTTACAAATTGAAATGTTAGGTAATTATCTAAGATACTTTATAAAGTATTTTGAACCCACACATAGTTGTTGTTTTTTTCTTTGTCTTATAATTTAAATTACATACTTAATCTTATAGTTTTAAGTTTATTTATGTAAAGCTGCACAACGATGCGGTAAGAACATTTGGCAGTTAGCTAAAACATTCTAGAATTACTTTAAACTTAAGAATATACAACTCCCTCAATTGTACGATCTATTGCCAAGTTTCTCTACGTAAAATCATTATGGAATCCATTGAGGACGACCGTAATCTTATTTCGCAAACAGCAGAAATTGAGAATTTACAAAATACCAGGGCTCAAATTACATTTGATTCACCTGGGGACGCGAACAGGAAATTTTAGAACCATTAGTAATCAGATCAAAGCTAAAGTTTAACTCGAAACAATAAGTAGAGTAATTACTATTTAGATTAAGGAATACACATTTATTTAATACTTATCGTGTCACATCTTTTTCGTTAAGGATAGATATTAATTATAAGTAGTAATAAATCTCCTTGCTAATTGCATGTTAAATACATGCAATAAAAATGATTTTGTAGAATAATGTCTTTAAACTTAAATGCATGGATTTTTTCCCTTGTTTTTTTTTTCAGAAGTTACCGTTGGATTCCATTTTGCTATTGACGATTACTGTTAAGAAAACAAACTTTAAGAAATGAACGTTTTTTGGCCCAAATTTAAAACTAATTTTTTTGAATGCTTAGAGTGCGTTCAGATGATGGGCGGTGGCCGCGCGTCTAACGCGCGTTGGGTTTTTATAATAGTGTTCACATGGCGAGCGTTTTACGGGCTCACGCGCGCTCTACGCGCGTTATCGCAGTTCAATTTCAATTCTGTATTCGTTGAAGATGGACATAAAAACAGCTTCGTGTTTAGTGCTTTTAAATCGCCGTCAGAATCAGCAACACAAGAAGAGACGGCAATACTGGGTTCATCCATTTTAACATCCAGACTTACTTAAAGCCATTTTATAACTTAATATCCTTAACTTAGGCTACATGAAACTAAACTCAGTAAAGGCTCAGTAACATTTCACCAATGTAACTATGACAAATTAGAAGTCAATCTAAAATACTCAGTATTTTTCGTTATCAATCAGTCGAAAATGGATGTAATTGTCCGTTTCTATTGATACTTCGGAATAAAAAATAAAGATTTGAAGACAAAAAAAATCCTGAGATTTCCATACGGAACGGAAACATACGGAAGCTGAATTTTTGTGTAAAAATAACATACGTATAGATTAATTTTTCATCTACATATTAGTGAGTTTTAAATTAACATTTAAAATTTTCATGTGAAATAAAAATAAAAGTAAGTAGTAGTATGTTTTTGGCATTTATTTTAATAAACTGCATAAAATTAAGTGTCACCGAAATCATGCTTTGTGAAAAATGGTATACGGACTTTTATTTAAATGGCCGAATCCTTATATTACAATCACTTGTCGACATGTTGAAAACGCGCACTCATGTGAACGAATGTACAGAAAACCAATGATATCAAAGCGAGCGTTAACGCCATGGGCGTTGACGCCGCGTCCAGCAAATGTCGGATCTAAACGCGCGGTGGCATGTGAACAACTTGAACAAAATGCGTGGTCTTGTTGACGCGCGTTAACGCGCGATAGCAAAACGCGCGTTCAATGCCCGTCATCTGAACGTGGCCTTAGGTACCTACCAACTGCTTGGTATTAGGTATCCTGAAAAAATTGATATCTTAAGGAATTTTGGAATTTAACGAAAACAAAATACTAATTGGTATGTAAGTAAATACTTTTGTTTTTTTCGGGATACCTAAATTCATATCTTATGGAATTTTGGGATCTAACGAAAACAAAATACTTATTGGTATATAAGTACATTTGTTTTTTTTTTCGGGTTCCCCAAATTCATATCTTAAGGAATTTTGGGATCTAACAAAAACAAAATAGAGACAAGAATAAAACTAAAAAAGGAGTTCCAGCAAAAACGAGTAATTATTTGGAGGGGACCACAAAAAGGGTTACAACGTTAGATTCAATGGAAAAAATCAATGCTCGTCAAACTTAACTTATTTGCAAGTATAAAGTACATGACCAAAAGTGTCATATTGAATAAAAGATATTTTGCATTGTTGGCGTAACCCCTTTTTACGTTAACGATGTGACTAGATATTTCTAACTTCCTAATTGTATCTTCATTATTCTTTTTTGCTTATTAGGTTACACAGTAAAAAACCACATGTCGATTTGAAATCAAATATTTGCAAATCGTTTCGAAATTGTTTGGAAGCGAATTGATATCGGCCTTACAAGTAAGGGGCGAGGCGAGACTGCGCGCGCATCTCTACGCCTCTGTAGCGCTACGAGCGCTTCAGTCGCGTTTGTGCTACGACCACTATCGACTGCTACGCCGTAGCAATACGTTTACAAACTGTCACTATACTCTTATACCGTCAAAGTGAATCTGTGACGTGATCTCTAAGGAGCCGGGATAACTTCTTCCAGACCAAAGGATAGAAGGTAATATATTTAAGACCAGAAATACATGTTTTATAACATTGACTTTCACGTTACCCGCAATATGTAGTAATATTCTACTGGAGAATTATATGTTAGCTGAATACGGTACCACTATATTAGTTGTACCGTGTTCTGCTATAAGGAGGGGAGGAGGGAATAATATCGCCAATATTGAATGGGTTTTTTCGGTGAGATATAAAAAATCTATATTACTAAATTTAAGTAGGGTATTGCATCTGCGTTTTAATGACGGAAGTAGACAACGTCTGCGCTGGTTTGTAAAGCTGCAGAATGTAATAATATATTCCTCAAATTTAAAATATTTTGAACCTATTTATAAAAATGAGGTATTTAATTCAACGGTAGATTTCTTTTTTTGTATCTTAGGTTAGTTAGTTTAAGATGTTCAACGATAATTCTTTCGCCCGTTACCGAATAATAATGTTTCTTTGTGAGAAAAGGGATGTCTGATGGTTAGTCCTATATAAATTTGATGATGTGATCCATTACAATATAATCAAACTCTTCAATTTGCAAAAGCATATAATATGAATTTACATTACATACTCGATTTTGAGGTAATCAATGCTTCTCTTGAATCGATATATCGGATAATTTATACTAACAGAATTTTCATAATATTTTGAAAAAAAAATCCTGGTGATGAAAAAATAAGTAGGTAAGAAAACTTTTGTTGACACTGTGTTAGAACGTAAGATTCAAACCTATATTATCACAATTCGGTCTCAGTCTATTTTTCTCTAATATACATTTAGATTGAAGACGTGCCTTTAGATATAGCTTCCTGGACGACTTAATCTTTTTATTATATACTAGCTAACCCTACAAACGTTGTCCTGTCTTAACTATGAATATTGAATTCGAATGGTATAATTAATAAAAAAAAATTCAAAAACAGTTCCGACCGAAGGATCTGTTTTAAACAATATTTTGCAGCGTGCATTCTGTCAATCGCGCCAACTGTCAAGCGACTGACAGTTATGTCCAAAGGGCTAAGGTTACATTAGAAAACTTAATATGGTCGTTAAGTTTTCTTAAATTTCTTAATTTTCTGCGCAACCTTCTAATTTTTTATTTCATAAGAACCTTCTCCTGACAGTAACAAACACAAAAAAAGAATTTTTGAAAATCAGTTTAGGGATTAATTTTTATATATAGATAATAAAATAATACAAACAACAGTAAAAAAAATTATTGCCAACTCGAAGCGGCCTTTATTATGTAATATACATATATATTCATGTAATTAAGAGTTATCTATATGTTAATACGTGAATAGAATTGTTTGTACGCATTTTTAAGAAAATTCCCCGAATAGAGCAACGTGAAATTTGGAATACTTAAAGTTTATACAGGGTGTATCTAAAAATGGAACATTCATTAAATTCACTGAAAGGGTGCTGCATGCAGTTACAAAGAGTTTTTTTTTTCAATTATCCGTTTACAAGTTATGGTCGTTAGAATTTCCAGGTATTTTTACCTTCACTTCTCATAAAAGCAGGAGGAATGTGAAAGTTTTTTCAAAAATTCTTTTTGTAACTGCACGCTAGAGTCATACTCTTTCAGTGATTTAAGTGAGAGTTCCATTTTCAGATACACCCTGTATATAGAAGAAGTGCAGAAAGCTAACATTTTTAAACAATATGTGTTACAAATTTAAAAGTTACGTGAAAACCACTACATCAAGCTACACTCGCCAAGTATATCTGTTGACCTGACATGTTACGAAAAGTCTAAAAATGGCAGTTCAACTTAGGTATATGTACTGGAAATGAATAGGAATAGGAAAATATAGAATTACTAGTAGTTCCCGCGCGGCTTCACTCGCGTGTACCTATATATTTGTTTATTTATATTTTTTTTATGTTTTGCGCGGAACCCTACTTATTTTTCCAAAATAAAAGTAGCCTAAGTTACTCCTTATAACACCAGCTATCTGCTAGTAAAAGTCCTGTGGAAATCGGTTCACCCGTTCCGGAGATTAACCGGAACAAACATACAGACAGACAGATTAAAAACTGATTTTTAGGCATAGGTAT
Source organism: Euplagia quadripunctaria (assembly GCA_963859945.1). Lineage (NCBI taxonomy): Eukaryota > Metazoa > Arthropoda > Insecta > Lepidoptera > Erebidae > Euplagia > Euplagia quadripunctaria. Next base: position 8,337,203 of record OY982576.1, on the reverse strand, counting down.
CGTGAAAATAATTGTATGAGCTTATAAAACTATTATTTTGACATTACAAACAGACACTTTAATTTTATTTATTTATATTGATTGATGATCGAATTTCGACTACCAGGCAGTCTCTAGTCCTATTAAATTGGCTATGTTCAAATTAACAAAACGATACAGTACAACGGTAAAGTTCGAACGCCTACATATGCCCTGAGAGCCTTTATTCTACCAAAAAGGCAACATAATACCAAGCAGATTTGATTCCCTTAAAAGCTTAGCAAATAAGTTAACTGTGGAACAACTGTGCAAATAGAACTTAGTTTCTTTGTTTCTAGACACGTATATAATTACACGGGTCACAGTTAAAGAAACGTGACACATGCAAAGTAGAGTATTAATTATTAAATCTATCACTACATATTATAAAACAAAGTCCCCTGCCGCGTCTGTCTGTCCGCGATAAACTCAAAAACTACTGAACGGATTTTCATGCGGTTTTCACCAATAGATAGAGCGATTCATGAGAAAGGTTAATCAATTTTTTATGTAAATTGGTTGAAATATGATAGTGATTGTTGAAGATATCTCTGCTACCAGTGCGAAGCCGGGGTGGGTTGCTAGTATATTAATACGTTAAGAGAATTCTTTGTTTTTACTCCTTGTTAAGCAAATTTCGCGCACGGAGGAATATGTCAATTGGAATACTGAAAGTTAATATGTAGAAGAAGTGCCGAAAGCTAAAAATTTTAATCAACGTGTGTTATAACTTATAAATAAAAATAAAAATTTAAAAACGGCTACGTAAAGCTACAGGGGTCTAGAATATATGTTGACCGTATGATGGTACTGGCAGTCTACACAATGACAGTTCAAGTTATACAGTCAATAAAGTGAAACAAAAAATTCAAAACTTAATGAATTATAGACGAAATTTGATCACCAGGCGATCTCCACTAAATTACTAATTGGTAGCGGTTCCCGACCTGTAATCACTAGCAGCGCATTTGTCACTTTCGAGTTCGAGATAAAGATGCCTGTGTTCTTCTACTACGATAAGTTTCGAGGTACAATTATTAAGGATTCATAATTTTTATTCCACTGAGAGCAGTGATAAATTCACCAGCATCTAACACAAATCTGAAGATAAAAATATTACTGATGTAAATATAGATATGCTCATATAGAAGGAAGATTTTTATTAAAATGACGGTATATTATTAACCTATATACATCTGTTTACTTAATAATCGTTTATTATTCATTTGAATATAATCAGTGTAGTAGCCGACTGTGCCATTATACTAATCCACTTTTCAAACTAAGCACAATTGCTATGAATTATTAAGCGGTAGCCTCCAAATAAACATCAGGGCGTCTTGTGGGAATACGCGTAAATGTAATATACCTTTAGTTACAATCGGTCGGATGAATGAGTAGATAATGTATGCTAGCGACTTACATATTACGTATTAGAGTAACTAAGCCAGCACTAACTGAAGTAATTACTGAGCCCACGGTGTCGGTCCGTCCTTCATTCACAAGCGCAATCTGAAGAAAAAAGTGACGTGACTAATTAAAATTCACAGCGAGTGTTTTGTGGTGTCATGAATAAAGTAGTAACCTACATTTAAAATAAATTAAGAACGTACTTAAAGCTAGATATGTGTGTGATAGTGAGTATTATGGCTTCAGAACATACATTAGCATATAAAGAAATGAAGAATGGTCTTGCTATTTATGATTGTTTAGAATTTAATGTTATATTACAGTTTTTAGACTTTCGCGACTTTGATACATATTAGATGTGTAACTCGGGACTTATCGCAATAATATGTAAGAGGTTGTCTCTTGGTTACCCGACGTTTCGATCGAATTGCACCAATCTACTCGTGACCACAATCGGACCAAGAGGTATTGTACCTTTTAAATATTATCGCGATTAAGCCCCGTAACACATCTATTTAATGTTATAGTCAATTTCCGTTTAGTTTTTATTATCTATGTAGAGTTATATTCAAAATTCCTATCTTAATAAGTACATATGATACAAAGGTTCCTTTAAGTTCATGGCATAAATGATCTGACCTCGATTTTTTATCGGTCAGAACCCTGTAATAGCTGGGTACCCATTAAATTACTTTGACCGACGATCTTTGAGTTATAGAAAAGGCAGAAAATTAATGTTGCAACTTTTCTATTACAGCGGAAAATTTATGTACTGGTATATTGGAATAATATTGCACTTTCTGTTTCGTTATTGTCAGAAAAAATATTAGCCTAGCGTTATGTAACGTAAAGAACAAAGACTGAAATCGTGACTGTATGTACTGTATGTAGTATGTAGGTATCTGTCGGTGTGTAAAAATTTAAAATAAGAGTGCGTAATTAGACTAATGAGAATATGTTACAGTCGCGTTAATTATGGTATTTATATTTATTGTTATAATATGAAGTGTTGCGTTCTATCCTGTATGTATTTTTGATTTTAGCCGATCGGCTGGGCACAGTAATTTTCATTATTGCTATTGTTCGGAAATTATTTCTACTACATCAACCATGCACGTACCTATACACGTGTGGATTGTGAAAATAAAATAAATATTACCCCTAAATCACATTTGTTCGATATTCAAATTATTACTGAGAAACTTCCATTCAAAAAATCTACGTATTAGTAAAATTAAAACTGACCGATTTGCATAATTCCCTGATTTGCGTTTATCATTTGCGTACAAGGACACTGCGGTGGTCTATAAATTAAACCTGGCCGGATCAATACCTTTTAAAGACAATTTTGAATGTGCATTTATCAAGGGTGTTACATATACCTACTATGTAGTCGGCACTAATGGGGTTCATTAGTGCCGACTACATAGTAGGCGTAGTAAGTATCAATGCGGGTGCATTGATACTATTTTTGATGTGTTACGGTCTATGAGTGGTGGAAATGTCAATTAGTGTGTGCGAAGCCGTATACTGTAGATGCTTGTCATCGTGTATTAGTCTTGAATGAAAAACTAATGTTTCCGATAAAATTTATTTATTTTATTTTTTTTATTTAAAAACTTCCTGCAGTTTACAGTGCACGAGGCGGACTTAATGCCACATGGCATTATCTACCAGTCAACCTTTGGATGATTCAGAGATTGACATGGCAGGTGTATGAGAACGAATTTCTTCAATATAGTTATACATACAAATACAATTGCTTGTACATAATACATACATACATAAATACATATAATATATATAAATAAATACTCTATATAGATACAAAATATACCTTTAGTTACGAGGTTATGATGATATTTCTGCCAACTGTTTCCTGTAAAATTCACGGACCTTTGCTTTAAACGTGTCTCTGTTGGTGGACATCCTAATCTCAGGAGGGAGCGCATTCCATAGTAAGATAGAATGGATAGCGAATGAAGAGTGAACAAGAGAAGAAGTGTGTGTAGGGCATAGGAATAAAAGATTATTTGTGGAGCGAAGATCTCTGTCATGGTTGGAACATAGAAGTTGAAGATGTGAGGTCAGATATGTGGGATAATGTGTAAAATTCGTCTCGACCTTAGTGGTAATACTTTTCCTTATACATAAAATGTACTTGCGTACCTGATATTTATGTGCACCGTTGCGCGTCATAAACAGGAATGCCTCAGGGAGTATGTGGAGTCGCAAGTACATGTAGATAAGACTAAGTAAACTCATAATTAGAATTAATAATTACTCGTATAACTAATAAAGATTTGTACTGTATACTATCCTTTGTCTTTCTAAACTCTTCACATGCATAATGAGAATAAACGGTTTAAGAAACATAATTGGTAGCCAAAAACGGTGTACAACTTATTATATTTATGTATTTATTGTTTAAAATACATGTTAGTTAGACCAAGAATATTCAACTGACCACTTCCAATATTTTTAGCGGTCAACTCGGCCTGTAATACTGCTATTTAACCTGCGGATAAGTGGAATACTTAAAATAAACTCTTTTGTAGCTAGCTTCTTCTTAAACGAATAATAAAATTATAGGTACATAGAATTGTCTTCGTTATTTTATTAGAAATGTTTTAACAAGGGGTAAAGTAGGTAAGGCTTTAGGGTTCTTTACCCAAAGGGTGCCAACGGAACCTTATTACGAAGCCTCCGATGTCCGTTCATCTATCTGTCAGCGTGCTATATATCTCATGAACAGTAATAGGTAGACAGTTGAAATTTTTACAGAGCATGTATGTCTAATGCCGCCATAATTTTTTTTTCTTTTTACTATTTGTTGTTATTTAAATAACATTTGTGGCATTTAAGTGTTTTAATTTAAATGTGATTTAAAATTGTACGATGGAACGATTCCAGAACGTGTGCGAGTCCGATTCGCACTTAGCCGGTTTTTGCTTATTCTATGTAGTCCTATCTAATATTATAAATGCGAAAGTGAGTTTGTTTGTTACACTTTCACGTTTTAACTACTAAACCGATTTTGCATTCATATTGTTAGGGGAACAGAAAATGACAAAGGGTACCTTCCATAGTACAACAAAGTATTCCCGATGATCACGACTCGAGAGTTACCGAGGGATAGATTGATTGACTTTACATTAACGCGAACGAAGCCGCGGGCCAAAGTTAGCATGAAATAAAATATACCTAAACATTTTGTCATAAAATAGTTCTAAGTGGAGGTCTTTAATATTCAATCATTATTTCTGAATCCCTCCAGGTATTTTAAAAATCCATCTATCAATAAGCAATAAAACTTATTTTTACCACTTAACGTGAAAGCGGTTGAAGGAATTTCACCGAAATTGTTATTTTCGTAATGTAGTTCCTACGTTTTACTTCATTAAGAATGATGGTGAATAACTATATTAATTATATACAGGGTGTATTTCAAAAAAGAACACTTACTTAAATCACTGACAGGGCATGACTCTAGCACGCAGTTACAATAAGATTTTTTGAAAAAATAAACTGTTTACAAGTTATGACTGTTTGAATTTCCAGGTATTTTTACCTCCGGTTTTCATAAAAGTAGGTGGAATGTGTAAAGTTAAAGATTTTAAATGGTACAAATTATTTTATTTTGGAATTTTTCATTCCGTTACTAAGAAAATCTATAAAATATAACTTCGAAATTTTTTAAAGTTAGTTTTTATGGATTTTCTCAAAAACTGAATGAATAGTGCCAAAATAAAAAATACGTACGATTTAAAATCTTTAACTTTACACGTTCCACCTGCTTTTATGAAAACCAGAGGTAAAAATACCTGGAAATTCAAACGATCATAACTTGTAACCGGATGATTTTTTTTTCAAAATGTTTTATTGTAACTGAATGCTCCAGCATTCAGTTACAATAAAACATTTTTCATACCCTTTCAGTGATTTAAGTAAGTGTTCTATTTTCAAATACACCCTGTATACACCCGATGGCCTAATTCTTACACGTTGGTAAATTATAAATGTCGTTAGGTCTCATTCTGTAGCAAAATTCAACCTAACGTGAAGGTAAAGATAGCACGAGACTAACTTGGCACCGTCTAATAATTAAGTGGCGTGTGTGTATTTCGTGTTAATATCCTACTAATATAATAAACGCGAAAGTTTGTAAGTATGGATGCATGGATGGATGGATGGATGGATGGATGTTTGTTACTCTTTCACGCCAAAACTACCGAACCGGTTGCGATGAAACTTGGTATGTAGATAGCCGGAGACCTGGATTAACACATAGGCTATTTTTTATCCCGATATTCCCACGGGATCGGGACTTACGCGGGTGAAACCGCGGGGCGCTGCTAGTGTTAAATATTGTTGATAGATACTTTCGACTTACATTAAATTTAACATCATGTTAAAAGTTCTAAATGTAATTATTTTCCAACCCAAAGATATCATCATATTGTCGATACTTACAAATTTTAATAATCTTATAATAAGTTACGTGCACACCCGCCTGCGTGTATAATGTACTTACTATTTTATATACTTCATTTATTCTTGACAGAATTTCGTTTTCCATTATCACAGGAAATTAGAATATTTTGCTACAATTATTTAGTGTAAGTTTTTTTTTATGGGGAACAGCCGACCATATGGGGGTTAGAAAAGTCTCCGGTAACCTCATTCACTCGACGAAACAACGAAGCATTGCTTCACGCCGGTTTTCTGTGAGGCCGTGGTATCACTCCGATCGAGCCGGCCAATAGGTGCCTAAGCATGGCTCTCCAACGGTTTAACTTTTGTATTTGATTTAGAGAGTACCCTTAACCGGAAAGTTAATCGTTGGATTTCTGATTACAAAGATAAAGGTGATATCACATCGGACGTGATTAGAAGTAGTAGTCGACTTTGTACTGCTTAAGTTCTATAAATTATTTTCGGAGGCTGTTCCCTGTATTTTCGTGATTATGTGTTGATAAACCGCTATATATTCTATACGGTCCTGTAAACCTGGATTTACTTTTAGATTGCAGAAATGATGTAAAGCTCTTGATGAGTCACAAATATATAAAAAGCCTTTAAAAAATCTGTTTTGTGTTTGTTATTGTAAAAGGTCGATCTACGGTATCCCAACATCTTAAGATTTTGACCAAGTCTTAATTGCAAAAGTTCCAACTATTCTAAGATAATTCACAAAATCTCAGAGTTTACTCAGACATACGGTAGATACGTATAACTACATATTATAAAACAAAGTGCCCCGCCGCGTCTGTCTGTCTGTTTATCTGTTCGCGATAAACTGAAAAGCTACTTACTGAATGGATTTTCATTCGGTTTTCACTAATAGACAGTCATTCTTGAGGAAAGTTTAGGTGTATAATTTGTTAAAATTTTGTGTAAATTGATTGAAATATGATGATGATTGTTGAAGATATCTCTGCCACCCTTGCGAAGCCGAGGTGGGTTGCCAGTTGAATTATATTTGTATTTGATAAATATAAAAATGATATTTAAGCTTTTACTAGGCTACAGTGACCGTTTGCCGTGAGCCGGGTTGTGCTTTATTGCCACCTTGTGGTATAAAAGTGCTCCGTTCTATAAATAATAATATAATGTCAATGACGTTATGATGTAAATGTGAGAGGTTTTGAACTTCCCGGCAACAGCCAGTTACAGGTTACAGGTATGCGAACCTGACCTGTTCGAACAATTACACTTCGTTCGCATTCCACCCCTTTTTATCTATTACCTTCCTTCGGGAACTTTCCTTTCCTTTCGTACGGTAGGTACGAGAGGAAAAGAAGATTCCCGTTCAAAATACTTACAATTTGCCCACCTTTAATTACCAAAGTTGACAGTAATACGCTTGCCCACTATTACGTGGGTGGGTCCAATTATTATTGGCGAAGTGTAGGTGTTTAATACTCTCCCTACCATTTCGGAGATACAAGTGTACGTGTTGGTGCAAAATTTATTTTTAGAATAATTACTTCCGAGCGTGGGCTTGCCTGTAGCACTTTATTACAAATAAGGCAAGAGTTTTATTTTATAGAAATAGATGCTAAAGAGATTCAATTGTATCTCTTATGTATCTGTTTTTATAAAATAAAACTAGCAACCCGCCCCTTCGCACGGGTAGCATCTTTGCCTTACATCTTCAACAATCATCATCATATTTCAACCTATTTTCACAAAACCCTAACAAATTATATACCTAAACCATCCTCATGAATCGCTCTATCTATTGGTGAAAACCGCATGAAAATCCGTGTAGTAGTTTTTGAGTTTATTGCGAACAGATTGACGCGGCGGGGGACTTTGTTTTATAATATGTAGTGATATAGTGATTATTGCCTGGTTCAATAACTACAAGTTATAGTATAAAAACGCATTTACTCCCGCCCTTAGTGACATTTAATGGCTACTTAAAACATGCCCACGCTTAGATTTTCTATTGAGAATCCATACCTTAAATAACAGACGCAATTAAACTATAAAAAGACTTGGTTTTTACCTTTTATATTTCCGTAGCGATCAGTACATATAAATGTACTCGATAATGTGAGTGCAAAGGTTAGAAATGGTTGCTTACACGGGTTCTATTAGATGCCACTGTATATACGCGACTTGAATAAACAACGCCGGGTAATCTAATGAGCTTAATTTATTAATTATTGCAGAGTGCTACGTTGTACATAACAAGCGCGTGGGCTTTAAGAGGGATATAAAACTTGTATACACATCGAAGACGTGTATTCAAGATATGAAACGTTGTTATAAGTTTTAAACAATGTAGCCGCTGACCGAGGACTCATAGTGAACTCACAGGCTTGTTCATAGCGTGCTTGGTATTTATCTTCACAATAGATACGTAAGAATAAGATCTAAAGAAATTTCAAATAGCCAAAGAGTAAGTGATATAAAATTAGTAAAAATATGAATAGATACGATCTTCTATTCTAAACGCTGTCGAAAAATCCACGAGCATTCAATGCATTTGCACTTTGGCATTGATTGTCATTTGTCATTTTCCACCCTGTTTCACTCAGATTACTGACCAATTTTCAAAAACTACTGCAATAGATATCCATATTTTTTAAAGAAATCGGGTTTGGATAGAATAGTTTTCGGTTATTATTATTGTCTTGGGGATGAATCCTTTCTTAATTATAGCTGAAGAAACAATTTCCTCTCGTAGGTGATATACGCATCTGTGTGTTCTTCAGTTCTTCATTTTGTACTAAGATGGCCATATATGCAGTTTCGATTGCGCGCGATTTCTTAGGAGAGATGACTTGACCGCAGAAAAATCATTCATCTTCGATTTTCGGCTTTTACATTGGTTTGTACTTCTTACCAAAGTTATATAGAAAAAATCACGAGTGCTCGTACGATAGCCCTCGATATCGAATTAGAACCAATTGAAACATAAATAACAGAATTAAACCTCTTTAGAACAATTGAATGAAATTAAGCAGCGTAAGTTCCTTATTATTGATCTCGGAAGTAAACGGTGTGAGATAGCACCACCAAGATTTTTCAACATGGAATCTACGAAATGATGAAAGAAAATTTAATAGATATAATCAACCAACTGTTAATAGGATGTGAGCGGTCAATGTTTGGTCACATTATAAATTAGTACTACCGTAATACAGCTATTGTTACACAAGCCTGCTATTACATAATGTTACAGTTCTCGCGTCCGTATCGATCCATTAATGTGGCACTGTGCCAATAACAAACTCGGCTACTCCCACTGTTCTAGAAGACAGACTTGCGCCCACTGATAAAAGTTTTGGTGTTAAAAACTGTTTTAAGTACTTCTTATTGCTCTACTTCTGCTATAAATGTACAAAATAATTATTTCAGATGTATTTTCGTAAACTTATTAATGAAGTAATACTAGATCTTTAATATATCATACTTTAAATGACAGTGGTACGTTATTATAAAATAGTTGTCCTAAAGAATATAAATTATAAAATGGAAGGTGCTAATATTTTAATATGATATTTGTTAAGGCAGATTTATAATATTAATATGTCGTCGTCAAACAATGTTAGAGGTTCTTTAGACTCCGAGACAGCTATATATTGATATATACATACTACACGCATTGTGTCTTAAGTACACCCCGTGGCTTTGTGATCTGGGGGCACGGTAGTGACCCCGCCAAGACGAGCCAAGCGAAGCGCAAGGCACTACCTACCTTTTCTCGAAGTGCTTCGTCGTTTTTTTGAACCCTCATAACTTGGGTTTGGATTATACCAGATACACAAAATTCTCGGGATATGATATCAATAGTGGACTTATTACATATATAAAGTTTCAATTGCATAGCTCTTATACTTTAGATTTTTTGGATATCTAAAAAACTCGGATTTCGTCACTGACTCACTCACTGGTGATCATCAAAATTCTTAGGGTACTTTCTGAAGTCCTAGAAAGCTAAAATTTGATATGTAAGCTAGTATTAGTACACAAACAACAAAAAAAATCTAAAACTTGGACTTTTACCCTCCAACCCTTTAAACTAGGGATTGAAAATTTGCATGAGACTTCCGCAAATTTTGATGCTAGAGGTCTGAAAATAAATGAAATAGGGACTCCTTGTTGTAAATAATAAAATACATATTTCATGATTTTTAGTAAATCACCCCCCACCCTTTAAATTAGGCGATGGAATTAAGCGCGTGCAAAACGACTAATGTGTACCCGCTGTTATTGATGATGAAGCAAATACAGCTTGGCGCGAGCTTGCCGTCCGAACAGAAACGATTGTTGCCGATTGCACCCGAAATCAATATCAGAGAGCGTTCAATCCGAACGGGCACACACGTGAGGGTACACGCCGTTGCGAGTGGACGTCTCGATTCGATTTTTGACGCGATTTGAATGCGTTGAAGAGTTCTATCACATTACTAGATGTTATTATGTACTTACGTAAACGTGAACCTACCTGTGTGTAGAATATCGACCTATACTTTATAAATTGTAGTGCATGAAAACCTGATCTATCGCTTATTATAAACAATAAACCAACAAAGAAAAATGGCAAAGATAGAGAGTGGGCTATGAAAAAAGGCACCTCTGATGTGCAAGAAATTCACAAAAAAAAAAGAAAAAATGAATAAAATAATAAAATATTGTCATAAGTTGCTTAACTTACAAAAAGAAGTGAAATCCCACCAAAAAACATTTTCATGTAAAATGTTGCCAAGACGAGACCATATGGCTCGCACTGTCAAAAGTTATCAGATCTCATGTAGAGCCAAGCTTGTAACTCTACACGTCCTAACTCTACAAGCCCTAACTTCACAAACTCTACACCTTAGTCAAAATATGTCGTCTGGCCGTTTCGTTACTTCAACTGCAACTCTGCACTAATAATTGGGTGATGAGAATAATCATTTGTTATGTCAGGCACAAAACAAATAAATGATCCGTAATTTATCTACAATGTGTATTTATTTAGACATATACATATAAATATGTTTATCAGCACTCTGACAACCATAGTACAGGCTCTGCCTAGTTTGGAATCAGACGACCGTATGTGAGATGTGTCAAGTTGTTATTATTATTTATCATTGATCACTAACAATATAAAAAAATACGTAAATTTACTTATAATCTGTTCAAATTTTTTTTTTTTAAAGAATACTAGCTACGTGGGTTACACATTACTAGTATTCTTGTTAACCCCTCCAGCTAAGCTAAATGCTTGTGTTAGGAGTGGGTTCACGACGGTAGTACACTGGTTGGGGTTCGAACCCGCAACCACTTGATCGCAAGTCCGACGCAATCTGATGTTTAGACTTTAGAATATTATTTTAATGCTGTTTGTAAACAGTCAAACAAATTCTGGGGTGTCAAAAACCCCCGACACATTAGAAATGTCGCCGTGAGTAAACACAATTAATAAAGAAATAATTGTTGTAGTGCTATGTAACACAAAGTATGGTTTAAAAAGTAATTTCTGCTCTTTCCAGATTAATTAGTACGAGGAAAAAAGGAGCGCAACAACCATGGCTTTCGCTGGACTGAAAAAACAAATCAACAAAGCCAATCAGGTCAGAGAGTTTATTATTAAACATTATTCACAAAATTTCCCAGCTCAAATTCTAATAAAAAAGAAGGGACTAAGATTAAAAACTTTTAAGCTTCGTAGATTACAGCCTCGTAGACGGTGAATATCAAAAGTTTATCCAGAATTCATTGCTTAAGGTTCTGATTTGATCCTTCTATACTTTTTGTCTGAAAATAAACTGAACACTGAATGTCAAATATGGATTTTGCTTTGATTATATACTTGTCTAGATGACATATTCGGCTGTACAGAACGGCGCTAATAAAGTCGACTATATTTCGTAGAGTCGCGTGTGACAGACGTCATTGTCATTTGAATATCGAAGCGGCAACGTGTTTGCGAAAAACAATTAATCATGCCGGTTTGTGGTATTAAATTGTTTCGAAACTATGCTAGAAAACCTTATAAAAACACTAAGATTACTTTTCATCGGTAAGTTTTGTTTTAATTTCCACAATTTTCTCAGAAAATACAATACTTAATTTCAAAATTTGTAGCTATGACAGATTAGCCGGTGTTATCAGTTTATTACGGGGTAATTTTACAAAAACTATGGGTAATCATAAACCATGACGCTATTCCTCTTTTATATTATTAAAAGAGTCCATCGCTGAAGAAAATGATACCTAATGATATTGGTGATTTTGACTCGAAAGTATTTTAATTATTCATATGATACGTCCGTATCATCTAACATCGAAAGTTAAAATACTTTAAAGAATAATAATAGTCTTATAATTATTATTATTTTATTTAAAAATACATCTCATCAATTGAAATTAATCACTTATTTTCACTAATTCACATTGGTACCTTTATAAACCGATCATTTTTCGTTTCTAACATATTCAATCACTTACACCTCCTATTAAAATCCGATTATATGTTTCATTGTTTTTTTTGTTGATTAATATGTTTTGTAATAAATTCATTTTCTTTTAAATCATTATTTTGTTTACCCTTCATCTTCTTATGACAACACGGTGACAATTTGTTGACAATAACTACACACTCGTCGTACTCACACATAATTCGTAATTGGATCCCGTTTTATGCGCATCATTTGTAAGAGTTACCTTTTCTAGACATGTATATAATCAAAGGGATTTTGCATCAAATGAATAATTTGTAAGTTCCTAAAAAAACGGGTTAGTTTGCTAAACGCTCACTGGGGGAATTGGCCTGATGACTTATAGCTGTATCAGTTACCTAACTTGTGGAAACAACGTCGATAATCCAGCCGAAAGTAGGTATACATAATATATGTATTCTTAAACAACTTCGATCGTCAACGGTCGTCATATTCATTGAACATAAAATTTTGATTCATTCATTCATATCAAGACAAGCCAGTCTTGAAAATGAAATTTGTATTTCTATTTTTAAATGTATTCCTAATGACGCATTCACAACTTTTATGGACTTACTTTAAATGTGACAAAACTTAACAATCTTTTGAAAGGTACCTAAACAACTTTACACATATGAGTATTCTATTTATGAAGTAACAAAAAAATTACAATTTACTTCGTCGTACTCATTCGAGGGAAAAAGGAATGGAATGGGAATAAATCCATGAACTTAACTAAATTTTAGGCCATACTTTTTATACGGCTTTAAATTATTGAGCCCTGATTATATAATTACAATAGGAAATCAGTCACTTTAAAATTTTTATTACATATTTAAAGGAAAAGAATGAAATTTGGTAAGAAGCAAGGTCTGACAGCACAAGTTAAGCAAAAATCCGAAAGTCGTTAATTGGTTGTTATATCACATAAAAAAATAGTTTTTGTGATTACAAACTTATATTTTGCGGTTGGATTGTTGACTGAGTTATACATCGCAATCGCCAAGTTAAGTTTGTCTTTCGAAAAAGACGGGCAAAAGTCTTCGAGAATTGATTCCCGAGATGGACATACTGTCTAAATACAAGTTTGTTTTCTTACCGGAACCCTCGGTGCGCTAGTCTCGCATTTGTCTGGTTTTTAATTTTCATATGACATCACGGATCTTGAACACAAATTTAATGTTACCATATACATATATTAGAGTATTCAGGAGTATTCACAATGTAATTAAATATTCACGGAATATGTATATTGTTCAATAATTAATCTGAGTAATATTCCTTTTAACAGAAGAAAACACAAAGTGAAAATGACGTTTGTATTAAATTTTCGTGACGGCTGGTTTACCGCGTTTTACACGTCTCTCGTCACGACACAATTGTAAATAACCCCAATGCAGAGAAACATTTATTACGCGACCTTCGACCCATTTGACCACTTGTTTTTTTAATTTAATTTCTAGCCGCATTAGCTAAACTCAGTTGCTTGTAGCAGCTCTAACATGCTGTGGAGTATTTTTCAATTAAAAGACTGGATATGTCCTGGGTTTATTAAAGTTAATAGCCATGACGATCGTCCCTTTGTTTTCACTTAGCCAACGACAATATTTAGAAATAACAATCCTCAACGTTTTATAAGCTCTGTTTCATCTCCCTAACACTTTGTTTCCGGCTAATGAATGAAATGTTTAACAGTTAAACCAGGTTTGTCATTTATTTAGTCTCCTAGAAGCTGACGGAATATAAACTGAGGGTCGCCTGGCCGGTCGTCTTCTGGGAATATCTTTTGCTAGCTAAACGAATTCATGAAAAGATTTACAAATGAGACTTGGACGTTTTTTAATAATATCCATATATATATACATACATATTAGTCTAAGAGACGTGGAAGATCGACCTTCACTCATCTGATAAAAAGATGAGACACATTTTTTATCAAATATCTTTTACTTATAAACATGCCTATGATAGCTTGCCTATCGAAAAGTGTTCATGGCTATTTTTAATTAAATTAGTTTTAATCAATTTTTTTTTTAACCTTCCCTCTTTTGACCACCGAATTTTTTTTATTTCAACTGACATTTTTCAACATAGAGAATATGCCTTGGTAGGCTTGCCTACTTATTTTTGTTCATGGCTACCTGGCAAGCAGGTATGAACAGGTAAATCAATATAGGTAACTACACCGATCTGATAACCGATAGAAATTGATATCATGAGAAAGATAATTTAATTACAAAATCAATCATATAGACTTGCCTACGAAAAACCGTTCATAGAATATTATTGCCAGGCTTCGAAGTTTTAGAATCGGAGTAATTGTATTTGTGCGAAAGAGAAAGTAGAGCGTCCGAGATCTGTGTGATAGAAAAGGACACAACGTAGTTGCTGCACGCAATATGTCCGTTGAATGTACCCGAGTGCGCATGCTCTGTTACATATGACTAAGAGAACAGTATTTATTTACTGTCGAAAATCAATTATAATTATATTTATTATATTACTAGCTGCGCCCCGCGGTTTCACCCGCGTAAGTCCCTCGTTAAGTTTTCTTTTTTGTGCAAACTTCACATAAACCATCTACTAAATAGTCCGAACAAAGCCTAAACATTTAGTTTGGATAGGTGAGGACGTTCTTGAGTTATAAAATGACAACGAAAAGTGGCATCGATTTTTATACATATGGATTACAGAATACATATAGTTATAACTGTGAAATAAATATAAAAAATTAATAATTTAATATACTAATAAATAAAAATAAAAAAATATTTATTTAAAAAATATTTTTTTTCTTAAATTTAAATAAATCAGTATAAAAAATATCATAAATATTGTAAAATTCAATACATTCACGATATCAAAACCGTTTATTACAAAGCACATAGAATATTATTTAGAAAAATATTACAAAATTGAAAAATTTAATTAACGTATGTTGTTCTCAAATTTTTTTTCCATTAAAGAAGACCAGCATGGTGGCATAATGTTTTTTTTGCATTAAAGCATGGTGGCATAATGTTCTGGCCTAGGGGCCGACTGGCAGAAGAAGGCCCGAGACGGTGGCGCGACGTGTTCCACGCGCACTTCTCTGATCTGGAGGGGTAAGGCTCCCTGTACTCCATGCCTGTCGCCTGCTGCAGGCGGCCAAGGTCTGCAGGGGTTCCCGGAGGCTTCCTTCCTAGGGTATACCCGGGTCCCCTTCTATAGACCCACTTGTGACGGAACACCGAGTGGTTTTAGTCGGTTCGATTCCGACATACCATTTTACCTCCGGTAAGGTGACGACACGTGGGGGTGTTCACAAGATAAAAAAAATGGTGGCATAATGTCTGTGGCAAAATCGTTAAAAATTAAATTTATTATTATTTGTTGTGTTTAATAATTATGCATGCGCACTCGATTACATTCTATGGACATGTCGCGTGCAGCTGCTATGTTGTGTCCTGCTCTATCACACAGACCTCGGACGTTCTACTTTCTCTTTCGCACAAATTAAATTACTCGGATTCTAAAACTTCGAAGCCTAGCAATAATATTCTATGAACGGTTTTTCGCAGGCAAGTCTATATGATTGATTTTGTAATTAAATTATCTTTCTTATGATATCAATTTCTATCGGTTATCAGATCAGTGTAGTTACCTATATTGATATACCTGTTCATACCTGCTTGCCAGGTAGCCATGAACAAAAATAAGTAGGCAAGCCTACCAAGGCATATTCTCTATGTTGAAAAATGTCAGTTGAAATAAAAAAAATTCGGTTGTCAAAAGAGGGAAGGTTAAAAAAAAAATTGATTAAAACTAATTTAATTAAAAATAGCCATGAACACTTTTCGATAGGCAAGCTATCATAGGCATGTTTATAAGTAAAAGATATTTGATAAAAAATATGTCTCATCTTTTTATCAGATGAGTGAAGGTTGATCTTCCACGTCTCTTCTACTATCTTGGCTTTATATCTTTTCTTAATACAGGAAGACAACCCGCTAGCTCTGTCATTGATAGAGTTAATTATAGGACATCTCTTACATATTTATTAAGTCAAATCATCTAAGTTTGTGTAGGTGTGCTTAGCTTATTAATTTAACCCGGCCATATTTAGGACTGGTTTTGTGATTAGTTCTTATTACTATTACATTAGTATTTAAAAAAATAACTAGAACTTTGGAACAGGTAAGCACTTCTTATTAGTAAAGTATACGGTTATCCGATAAAAGGCGTTGGTGATACATATGGGTATGACAACCTCACACAGTAAAAATGCTGTATCTTGTTTGTTAGAAATAAATATCTAACATTTAAATATACCTTATTGTAAGTTACTTTAAATTTATGTATATAATGTAAAAATTAATTTTGCGTTTGGCAATTTTTATAAATATTTTTGTAAATTGGCAGCCCCGCCAAGCTTCCTTTTCCCTTCTATCTATTGTGCATGGCGGCTGCCTATTTAGTGGCTTAATATTTTAAATACAGTCCACTTCTAAATTTAAAGCTGGCTTTCATCTTAGACGTTAACCAGATTTGTGTACTAGCTCTGTAAACGGTCCTCGTAGCTATGCTACTTTTAAATAAATTAGGGTCAGCTTCTCTTTACATTAGTTTTGTCTGAACATCGTTTCTTTCACACCATGATTGGTAATTGTCCTCCGCCTCCGCAACTCACAAATATAAATATAAAGATATTGAATCATTAAAGTAAATGACGATACACAGTAATAGCCGAGCCGTATAAACCACGTTCCTCACGACTCCTCTCACGACTCCTCTCACCGACTGTTCTAGAATTTAACTATCCTTAACTATACGTTGAAGAAAACCAACGTAAAGAGACCTGCATATCCACCTCAAAGTTCTCCATGAGACTTTTGAAGCTGAAATACATAAGCTTTAGGCCCGAGTTCACCGGCATTAGTTTAAACGTTGATTTCGGAGACGACCGGAAATTATTTAAACATAACTTAAGCGAAGTCCAGTTTCGCGGTCACTTAGAGGGTAAGGCCAAATTAGCCTCGAAGCAGCTTGGTGATCGCGTTAATTCCCGTTTAAACACATAATTATATGGACCGCATTCAACGGAGAGCGACTTGAATCGTCGATTGCCAGGATATTTCAGATCAGCTTGGCCCCTTGGAGTTGCGTAGAGATGTAGCTTCACTCTGCATTCTCTACGCTTGTATCATGGGGAGTGTTCCGAGGAATTGTTCGGACTTATACCGGCCGCAGCGTTTTGCCATCGTTCAACGCTACAAAACTTTCATCCCCATCACCTGGATAATTCGCAATCCACCACTTTGCGGTTCTCTTAATAGGAAAAAATTACATTTACACTTTTTGATTTGGCCACTTATACAACAATGCAACAAAATAGGGCACTGCACAGTGAAAAATAATTTATTTTAAACTTAATTGAAAAGACTACATACATGTGACACTTTAAAAAAATAGGTAACATTATAAAGGCACCAGGTACCAGTCTGTTTGAAGTCGGTGCCAAGGTCGAGACGCAATAACCTAGCTAGTCTATCTTTCAAGTACCTATTTAGCCATATCCGTGGCTTTTTGACGGATCTTAAACGGATCTTTTACGTTATTATATTTTATTACGTTTCTGAAATTCGAAATTTATTTTGCTAAAATTAAGTTTTAAATATCTGATGTAGTGAGTCACCAATATTATTGACAGTTATAAAGTACTATTTGACTATCTTTATAATGACATCAAACCCAAATGTTAGTGATATGTGTATTAAAATAATTATTTAAAAAATAATTGCGCTGTGCAAATTGAAACATGTCGTGTTATTAGTCTTCAAGATCACGTGTAACGGCATCAATGACAAAAAAACTTGAAGTCCGTATCCGTATTCGCGGACTAGACATTAATAATCCGTATTCGTATCCGCGGATATACATTTTTAATGATCCGGCACATCACTAATGTTAACGCACTATTGTTTGTTGTGTAAATAATATAATTAACTAATTAAAACAAAAGCATAAATTTGGAAAAAATAGAACCGACCTCAAAAGTGAAAAAATACTGAGGCAATTTCATCCATTTTGTAGAATCATTATTTACTCTCAGTAAATCGATCGATTTTTAAAGGTTTTTGATTTATGCCGTTCTAAGGCAAGCCTATTTGATACAAAAATAATTAATTAAAATCATCTTGGGGTGGGCCCTCCGTATCATGCGTCTCCAGGTAGCTCGGTTCTGGGTCGTCTCTTTGTTGATTTGGGCTTCTTTGAGGTTCTTATTTACTACGGACATCCATATGATGGGGGTTTTCCTCGTCCTCCTGGTTTGAATCAAATCAAATCAAATCAATTTATTGCACTCGAAATGGTTTAAGGATGTTGAAACAATAATAAAATAAACGGCAACATAGAAGAGAGGAGGAAGCTTTGTTAATTTTGTTTATTTTTTATTTAATTATATCACAGATCTATGTTAAATGTTTGGTCTATATAGACTATTGACCTGTTGGTCTAGTGGTTAGTGACCCCGACCGCGGGTTCGACTCCCACCCAGGACAAATATCCAGTACTTTTTGATCATGTGGTCGGATGGTCGCCTTATAACGTGTCCGTACCACCGCAGACGGCTCTCCTGTAGTTTATCTGGGATAGGTCTCACTTTGAAGGTGCCTCTTATGTGTGTGTTTCTGACATGATCCAGCCTAGTTACACCACCTGCCCACCTGAGCATCTTCATCTCTGCGCATTGTAATTGATATTAATTAAAATCATCATGGACATAAAATACTTACTTAATAGCATCCCCTTTTGAAGTTTATGTCATAACGAAACCTAATTATTATGAGGTTTCGTTATCAAATTGATCATTATGTACATTTTTTGTAGTAAAATTACCAACATCTGCAAATAGAGAGTTACTTAGGTACAATCTCTCTTACACGGCCTCCTCCTTCTATGAAAACATTCTTGTCAAAATATAAATCTTCAGTTATTTAATTTATGCCTCACGAAGGCAACATAAAACATCATACTAAGTTTATAATAAAATTTTCAAGCGCACGATTAAGTACCTTCCGCCTTGACAGAGAGTTGTGAGATGCCACAAATATTCCGGATTCTGTGTATTTCTCTGAATTTTCGTACTAAATAAAGGAATCGCTTAAAAAGTCCTTTTATCTTAGATAAATTCTTTCTGCTTCTGTATTGGCGCAGAAACGAAGCGCTTATCTTAGATGGTCATTCGGCCAGTGGCATCCTAACTTTCCCTCCTTCGGTTTGACATTGCCTTTTTTATGAATAAATTGTCAGTTGGTGTTGTTTAGCAGACATCATTTATGTTCGTTTTACGTCTTATACCGAACCACAAAACATTTCGGTGGCTATAAAGCATTTGAGCTATGTATCGTAGTTTTTTTACCATTAAAATGTGTACGAAGAGTATCAATGTCGTATATAAACGCCATAGAGAAATAAAAGAAAGAATACGATCTGCAATTATTGTAACTGTAAAAATTTCGTTACCTAATTTAATAGAGTACATTGTTCTTTTAACAATGTGATTCTATACTGTCTACTGCATAATATACTTAATGTATTTCTAACGATCGACGATGAGGCCAGGGTTATCAAATATTTAAATTCGGTCCTTTTTGCTTTTAACAAGTAATAAAATATAATAGATCCTTTTGTACTACTAAGGTATCAAGTAATCATCACACCCGCCTGATGATAAGGTTGCAACGTCGGCATAATTATATTTGTATAAAAATTAATTCAGCGAGTTCGAGTTGCATATGATTCCGCAAGAGGCACGGTGAGACGTGATAAGAAATTCTTACTTAAGAATTTTAAACAAACATATTTTAATACACAGCATATGAAGTTTCTTCTTACTTCTTACTTACATCTTAGTTATCATAAAATAACCTACCAGATACTGGCTACTTGTCAAATCGAATCATACATGGTAGTGGTGAATATACGATAAATCTAAGCTGGGACCATAAAGCAGATACGTGCACAGCATTCACTATATTTTATAGTGAAAATCCAAGAATAAGCACAATTTCGTAGAATCACAAATTGTCACATATAAAGAGGTAATAGCGACTGGTCGCGTTTCAATAAAGTTTATTTTAAATAAATCGTTCTACTTTCCTTACACAACATTCGATCTTCAATTAAGTAAGTAATACTGTAAGATGGACTGCCAATGAAAGAAATGCGAAAATGTCGAATTGTTTATCTTTGCTCCTGCTATACTGTGTACTGTACTTTGGTCAGTGCGTAGAAAATGTCGCGATAAGCCATATTCTTTATTATAGTAATATAAATTAAATACCTTAAAATCAGGTAGTGTTTCTATCTAATTATAAACTTTCATTGTATTCTCTTAAACTCGTACTCGCTCAAGGATATATTAACCACAGAGATATTACGTACAGTAAACATTTTTTTGTAGTACGTTTGAGGTTTGGGAATGTTTAAAATAGGTTTTGAAAATAAAGCTTGTGAATTCATATTAATAATAAAAATGTTGACAAACTATCTTTTATGCATATATCTAAAAGGTATCTAATGTAATATTAAAAATTTTGACACTTGTCGATTTGCAACCACTGCCAGCACTAGACACTTGCTATTGCAGGATGCAGTAAAATTAAATAAATTGCAGTTCCTAGTTTTTTCTTTTATTCCTCTTTATTTTTATTAGTAAGACATTGAAATACAATTCACCTGGGAAAGGTCAGCTTTAATGTACAATAATTACAAATTACTAACCTACGTTATAAGATTTACTAACTATGGATAAAATTCTGAAATAAAAACCTTATTAATATTATATTAGGACTCATTCTTGGACAGTTCTCCAATGCCAGTGTCCGATTATAGATTAATTATTATTGAATACTAGCTGCGCCCCGCGGTTTCACATGCGTAAGTCCCTCGTTGAGTTTTCTTAAATTTTCTAATTTTCCACCCAACTTTCTTAATTTTTTCTTTCATAAGAACCTTCTCCTAACAATAACAAACACAAAAAAAAAGAATTAGCGAAGCCGTTCATACGCGATGCCGTGACCAAGGGAAATAGGTACTCATTTATTTATATATATATATCTATATATCGTATCGTCGAAATTTGTTTTTTTTTCAGCACGTTTATGTCTTTCCCTTCCTTCTGAATACATTTAAAGAGACTACATATTTTTCCATATTAATATGATAAAGCTGAACAGGTTTTCGTTTGATTGTTTGTTTGTTTAAACCCGCTAATCTCTAAAACTATAAATCAGATTTCAATAACTATTTTTGTATTAGATAGAATATTCATTGGGGAAGTTCATAGTTCTTTGTAACATCACGCTACGAACCTTAGGAGGTGCGCAGTGACCATAAACGCAGTTGAGACTGGGAATGGCTAGTAATTTAATTTTATTTATTGAAATTAGGTTGGTCTCATTAACAAAGATTCGTCTTAGCTCTTATACATATGAATGTATTATACTGGATTAAACTTAATGGATATCCATGTCTTGGATACTAGAGATACCTTATATAAACCCTTACATACCATTTATTTCCATGAAGTAATTGAATTAATGTACTGAAAATGTATAGCAGTACGTGATGAAAGATGTAGATGCGCGAGGGACGAGATGTCCGTGACCTACAGCCTGCCCTATATTTACTATGCGCCCCAGTTATTACGGCCTTCATACAGCTCCCGAGTCCTGCGACATTGGGTCAGGAATTCACTTAGTAAGATGTTCTAAAAGGGTGTCGTATTATGCCCCTCTATTTGCCAGGTAGTTCCTTGTAATTAGCGTTACTTAGGCGCCGGTTTTAAAACGTACATTAACGTTGAACTTCGAAATAATAGCTGTGTCAAGTCTATGAATATAGTTCTAACGAATTGTATTTAACGGTTTTTTCAGTGTTGAGCGAATTACCTTCCTGCCCTACCTTAGTTTTAATTATAGTAATTTAAGTGCACAGCTTTGGCGCCGAAGCTCTACCTAATATTTTCTTTTTGCCTTTTCCCATACAAGAGATGAAGTTACTTCAAATTATGCATCCAAAATCCATTATTTTAAAAGCTAGTCCTGCATGTCTTTCAAGACAAAAGCAAGCAGTCTAGAACTAGTACACGTAAATAACGTCTTACGCTAATAAAATATTGGTATTCTTGTGAAGAGATGAAAATAATAAAACTTTAAAATATTATTAGGTTTTTAGGAATATTCTAGGCCGAATGTTTTTGGGAACACCCTAATATTAAAATCTACACCTTCAATTTTACGTTGATTATTGAGGAAGATTATTTGTTATAATATATAACATACTGCGACCCCTAAAAACAGTAAAAATAAAAGTCCAGTAATCTGGCAAACTGTTAGCGAATAGAACAAACGCAGCCTTGTTATGTCACTGGCCAGTCCAAAATAGAATTGAAAACACATCAGTATTATTTTAGTTGCGTGTAGTAGCAGTTACCCCTAAAGGCATAAAATAAGGATTAGAATCTTCCAAAATTATCATTTAATTTGAATTGAGAGTTTCTCGTTAGACGTTTCTCAAATATGTTCTTCAATCTAAAGTTTTCTCTACATATCTCAAAAATAAAGACATAGGGTTAAAACTGACGAGGAACGTAGTAGGTACTATTAATTTACTTATCTGAAGGACAGAGTTTAATCTTTTTACATCCTCCATGGTCCAAAATCCTAACAAACCAACCTGTCTTGTACATTAAGTACATTAATGACAAAGGGTAAGACGGTCTATTATTTATTTATTAAACCTTTTACTGTGAATTTTTCCCAAATGAAATATTATATGTATATATTCATGTAAGTTACGAGTATATTCTCAGGTCCTCAGAAAATCCGCCACGTCATAGAACAAAAGCAGCATTTCAAAAAAATGTGTCGCACGTGTGCAATATAAAATTTTTGCTTATCACAAATTTGTACGATATGAAGGTACCGGCCACAAGATATGATTCTTTGCTAACAAGTACTTCGTTAAGGTCTGGATCTCTGCAATTATCTGACATCCGTTCCCTTTGATTTAAAGATTGCGCTGAAGTAACCAAGTAAATTAATTAAATCTAATACGTATAATATAATAAAATATAAGGCATTAACTTTAAGTACGTTACCATGCTTACAGGAAAATGGGGAATATGTTATTGAGTAATCTATTAGGTACACAGAGAACATGCAACTTTTACTGTTAGGGCTTAGCAGAGTTCTGCTTGAGGTGCCCAATTGTGGAAGAACCTTTACCCTATAAAAGAAGACCCTAAGAAAAAAGGGGGGATGTTATATTTTTATGTGCATCTGTCTGTGTCTGTGGCATCATAGGTCGTAAACGGATTTACCCAGTTTGATTTAATTTATTTTTTGTTTGAAAGGTGACTTAATCGACAGTGTTCTTAGCTATGATTCACGGAAATCTGTTTAGCCGTTTGAAGATCATCAGGTCTTTTCTAATCCTTGAAGGGATGTGAGTGAGGTCTACTGATCTGACCGATTTAAAATTTAAGTATTTCGTGACTTCAATGATATTAAAATAACCTTGTAAACTTGACCTGATGCTGCTGCATCATCTGGAATAAGCAGGGTACCCAACTCGTCGCCAACTTATTGCAGAGGTGTACTGCTTAAACTCATTGGAATCGTCTCAAAGATGATTAGCTTATAAATAGCAGATGTATTTTTTTACCTTCGAGTTTCTTTTGAGTACTTATTTGATTTTTTTATTTTTACTTGTATTTTCTGCTATTGGGGGTCGCCAGAGCTCGCAGTTCACTCTTTAGAAAATGACTTGAATGAATTTTTCGGAACTTTTTAAACTTTTTCTTTTTGGTGTGTCATACGTTATACCCTTGTAACTACTAAGGAAACTATTGAAATAGAAGTGGCCTAAGACTAACAATTTTTTTATAACCTAACAAATTGAAAAAAGACATTACTTAATTTTTAAACATCACTTGCACAACACGGCTTTTGGCGTCGATCGCAGCCCGAAGGCAACAAACTTTGTTTTTATATGTACTTAAATAACTTGGTAATGGACGGTGTATACGATTATTATTCTAGATTACATATGATCCCTCAGGCTACTGAAAGTTTCACGTTAAGTTTGTTTACAAACAATGATTTCACCATACTATCCTGTGGTTAAGACCCTTTATAAACTTATAATATTAATCTAAGAACGCATTTACTAATTTTGCTGTTATAAATAATAAAAGACTAAGATTTTAGTTTAAAAAAATACATTTATGGAGAAAGTAATGGTCTATTTGTAAGAAAGAATAAAATTTAAGATTTTTTTACGAATACGCAGAAAATGTTACGAAACCTTTTAAAAGCTTTTTTCGTATTCTGATAAATCTGTTAAGCTTATGTAAATGTTATTATTGCATACTAGCTGACGTATACGTTGTCCTGCCAAATTTTGCTCCACTTTTCCAAATTTTCTTTTTCCAAAATATAGCCAAATACGTCCAGCCATTCTGAAGTGATGCGCTTACCAACACCCAGCATTTCATTTCTATTTATATACATAGAAATAAAATGTTATTTCTATGTAGAAGAAAAGGGGTTTATATTTTTCAATATAGTAAGTGTTCATAAGTATACATTATTGAGCTCTTACTGTATGATTACGAACATAATTATTCCCGTAGTTAAAGCAGGAACAAAATGCGAATGTTTTTTCTAGCTACACTAATTACGAACTATGAAAATAATCGTTACTATAAAGTATATTCTTACTCAGTACCATTACTTCCTTAAGTTCAGTGTCACTTCATTTACTCGTACGTAAAAGCATCTCAAGTTATTACAATAAAATTCGATTCGAGTTTAGATCGCGTCACAATTCGGCCAAGGCTAGACCTCGACCCGAGCTTTTGTTCGTCCCCCACCGCTACTGCTGCGGCTTATCCTTTGTATGAACTTTTTACTGGCACGCAATATGCATTTAACTTGTTGTCTCTATAAACACAATATTAAAGGGGCGTAAAGTTCCAATAGCGAAATTTGTTCTGCTTTGACAGCCAATCACAAATTTAAAACCTCCATATTGCCACTGCTGGACATAGGCCTCACATTAACATAATTCTTTCTACATTCGTCAATAACAAAGATTTTGTCTTAATAATAGTTATTTTATTTCAGTATGTCACAGAAAAGATGGGCGGTGCCGAAGGCACGAAATTGGATTTGGACTTTGTGGAAATGGAAAGAGTAAGTATATCATCAGTAACTATACTTTATACAAAATACTATAAAGCTGCAAACACGAGGGTCTGAAGATAATATAAAATTGAATGGATGTTTTACAATCGAAGGTAATAAAATTGTGAACTTACGTAAAGTATGATTTATGTTAGGGCTAAATTTGTAGTCGTTGATTGTAGACACATTAACCATTGATGTCACGATATACACGTTTATTACATCGCAAGTCTTTCAAGCCACAGCGATTTTGACTTTGCGCTTGGTTGAATAGTTTTAAACCAGACCTGTAAATTGTACCACGGTCAAAATTTTATTGAAATCCATGTTCTAGGTTGAGCTACAAACAGATCATCTTTCTACTTTTCTATCATTTGTTGTGTACATTTTTTTAGAAAACAGACGTCACATGCGAGCTTGTGGAGGAATTACAAACGAAGACAAAAGAGTTCCTACAGCCAAACCCGACGGCACGAGCGAAGATGGCAGCTGTGAAAGGCATCAGTAAACTTAGTGGTCAAGCCAAGAGTAACACTTACCCTCAGCCCGAGGGTGTACTTGGAGACTGTATGCTCCATTATGGCAAAAAACTTGGAGAAGATACCGTATTCTGTAAGTTTATTTTTATAGTTTCTATTTACTCTTTGAAAACAATTTTTACATTGACCATTCTAAAATATACTGCTAATAAAATTGTACTGAAGTAGGAATAGGACGTTTTGCTAAACAGAGGTTCTATTTTGTTTTTAAAAGTAAGTTAGTATCAAAGATTTATAGAAAGGCGTGTGTTTATGTGTGTATTTTTTTTTAAATGCTTGGCATATCTCAAATAAAGTTTCCATTAAGAAAATAGTCCCATCTACAATATTTAAAGTAGTTTCCTTTCATGCGCCATGTTTAGATTAATTTAGAGTTTAGGTATTAAAGTACCCCCAATACTATGATTCTATTTTTTATGTAGCTCTCGTTCTTCATATGCCTAAATAATGTTTAAAGGGATTAAACTAATAATAAACTATAATTAGAATTCAATTTCTAGCGAATTGCATGATTGAGATGGGCGAAGCACTGAAGCAAATGGCAGATATTAAATACTCACTCGACGACAACATCAAGCAGAACTTCCTCGAGCCTCTACATCATTTGCAGACCAAAGACCTTAAGGAAGTAATGGTAATGAAACTGACTTTATTTTCTTGTACATAATATATGTCTCTGAAGTTCCTCTTAGTATTAATAGGTACGTAATATCTCTTGCAATTTCCTTGGACTTTGAGAATACAGTTGTGTATCTTAGAATTTCCTCATTTTTATAAGATAGGTACATTAAAGGTTACTTAGAATGTCTTCGTATTTTTAATGTAGATACGTTCTAAATATAAGCGGCAAGCAATCAAAACATTTGATTTTGAAATAAAAATATTTTTTACTCTTTTTTTAAAACAACTTATGCCCATTTTTCTCAGAAAGTAATCTTTTTTCAATTATGGTGGGAAGACTAGTTAGGTTTACCATCATAGATTTTTTAAACTCTGTCTTTCAATTATATTGAGCTCATATTTATTCCTGTGGATGGAACTTTACCTTTTAGCTAACGTAATTTTTTTAGGTAGTGTTATTTTTCACCGCGATTTTCTCTTGCAGCATCACCGAAAGAAACTACAGGGACGACGATTGGACTTTGACTGCAAACGACGAAGGCAGGCTAAAGGTGATTATCATCTGTTATTATATTAACTTTAGTTACTTCTCCTTTTTTATTGATTTATTAAAATATTATTTTCTTGACTACTTCTATCTCTTAAGTTATTATTTTCTTTTTTCCAAATGTATTGGCCAGGCCCCGGTAGGGCCAGCCCTTACATGAGTCCAAGTCACAACACAACAAGACAGGGTATGTAGGGAATAATAAATCCTAAATATAACACAATAGGCCTGTAGTGCAAAGCTAACACGCGTTTTGAAGCCTCATTAGAATATTTATACAAATCTTATAATATACGCTCGTTTCTTTCATGTTTTTGTTCCTGTCCTGCGCCCGCGTCGCCATTATCACCATTCATAACCTGAGTATTATTTTCTACGTTTGGTTTGTATGCACAATATGTTTTTTGTTTGTTTTTGTTATTCATTTTTTGTAACTAATTTTGCGTATTCGAGAACGTGTTTGCGTGCTCCTTTGCCTACGGTACATTTGTGAAGCATCCATACATCAGGTGCTCATATTGCAGACGACGAGATCCGACAGGCAGAGGACAAATTCGCCGAGTCCCTTCAGCTCGCTCAAATTGGAATGTTCAATCTACTTGACAATGATGTAAGTAAAGGCTTAGATAGTAGTGGCACATACAACATCCATGGATCAACAACTCTTTTAACATTTAAGCACATTCTCTTGTTAAATCAGTGATAGACAGAGGTAATTAAATGACCCATCGATGTTTCTGGCTAGGTGTATTCATGCAAATCTATGCTCTAATATTGTATGACCTTATGGTTGTAGGTTGAACAAGTAGCACAGCTCACATACTTCGCAGAAGGACTACTGGAATATCACCAGCAATGTACGGAGATCCTCAAAGGACTGGTCTCTGCGCTCATGGAAAAGTAAGTGTGCGATTATGTTATTATGATTATTGTTTTCATTGAAACAAAGTAGCATAAGAAACAGCATGAATTGATATGTTATAGAAATAGGAAAGTTTTCGTTTCATTTAATTTCACACTTTTTACAAGGTTGCAAATGCATACTTAATGAAAGTGATTTTATAGAAAGAATATGAAAGATTTGAAAAATTGCGTACTTTTAAGGTGTTGAACAACTATTTTTTTTTTATTTAAACTTATGTAGTTAGAAAAACATACTTAATGCCATAAGCTTTCTTCGCCAGTGAACCACAGGTGTGACCCGTCGTAGGTTTTATCTGCTAGAAAATATGTGCGTCATATCGCGTCATGTGCTTGATATTTTCCGTGATTCCAATTGAAGTTGTATATTTAGGATACACAGAACCGTTTTTGTATATCAAAAATAAATATACACTATTTATATTTGATATAAAAAAACCGTATTTTTTTATTACTTCACGGGCTAAATTATAAATATAAAAAAAAATAATAATTGAGAAGGTAAATAAGGGTTTAATATTAGCTGTTGACGTCACCGTGTCTGTACTTTATAACATGAAGCGAATTGGAATCGTGTTATAATTTTGACCACTAGTGTAGACGACACGGTTTCACTATAAAAACTATGTAAATATTAATATTTTTCTACATATAACTAAATTAAATTATCATACCTCATGCTTAAAACCATTGTTTTACATTTTCAGGAAAGAAGAAGCAGTAAATCGTCCCAAGCTGGAGTTTGTACCAAAAACCCTAGCCGACATTAACATCGAGGGCCTCCACGATCTAAACAATGGTAGGCGGTACGGTTCCACCCAAAGTTTGTCCCGTCCCCGCCAACACATCCCCCCTTCCTCCTCTGTCGGTGACCTTAGTTCTACAGACCCTTTCAAGGCTTGGGATGCACCCCCTCCTGGTCGTACCCATGCTAGACCTGTGCCGGGTTTCAAACCGCACCCGGCGCCAAGAAATCAATTCAATGGAAGGGATCCTTGGACAGGTGAATTAGGTTTTATTTGCTGTATATTTTCTGTTTGGTTTTGGTTGTGGATTGCCTACAAGTGGTGGTGGAATTTTATGGCTAGGCTCGCATTATTTACTAGTACACAATCTACATTTATATGTCGAATAAATCATCCTATCGTTATGTACACTGACGGTAAAAAAAGAGTCGTTACATTATAGTAAATTCTTGCTGCAGTACAACTTTTTTGACACAATGTTTACTAACTTTTAAATCATCATCACAGTTTAGAAAGGTATAAATTTATAATATAAAAAAGTAATTGTGTTATACTACAGGCATTATATTAAGAACTCAAAACGTGAACCTAGGAACAATAATCCAATTCTCCACTACTCTACACGAATAGGGTTGGAGATGGAGACTGCTGTTAAAAAAAATGTAACTCAGGACATTAGGTGTTAAACGTATAACTTCGCAAAAATTAGATTCATTATTATTGACAAATATGGTATTATTTTTTAATTGTAAAACCAAACATTAAGCGTAATTTGACAACAGGGGGGTATGACGTCATTTCCTCATATTTCATACACGTTTCAACGTAGCGTTTTGACGTTTAATAAAGAGAATTTGATTTGACTTGACAGTCTACAATCGTATTTTGCTACTGTAGGCTTTGGTTATATACACCCCTGAAAGACTGGCCTGTTGGTCTAGTGGTTAGTGACCCTGACTGCTGAGCCAGAGGTCGTGGGTTCGATTCCCACCCAGGACAAATAATTTTGTGATGAGCATGATCATTTGTTCTGTGTCTGGGTGTTATTTATCTATAATATGTATATATTTAGAAATATATACAGTACAGGCTCTGCCTAGTTTGGGATCAGACGGCCGAGTGTGAGATGTGTGAAGTTATTATTTAGGTGTCATTATGGTTGTTGTAATGTTGGTTATCAATATGATAGTGACGAACTTCTTACAGTCACTGTACAATCGCAGATATATATATTTTTAATGCGGGTCGAGCCCAAAAGGTGAAGGATATTGTGAGCGAGCAGTCCATGGTCGAAATCCTACATGCACCATTTCATGGTTTCACGAACATTTCTCACGCTTCGAGGCACATACGTTTTCATGGCACAGAATTTGAAGGTCAAAGTGGAATAACAAAACATATCACACATAAATAACTAACAATCATAGTATATAAATTATATTATTTAGATATGATTGAGGATTTCAGCAGGTTATCTTTTCTAACAATATTTTTATGGTATAACTTAACGCATCTGAAACGTTTTTACTGTACATACTCCTAACGTTGTCCAGTCTGTAAAACCGTCAAATAGACTTTAGGTTGTAAACATTAGTTAAGACCCGGGTAAAACTATGTGAATTTATAGTGAGTTACTGTATACCAGTAGTCAATTATCGGTTTGCAAAATATCGAATTAAAAACGTTTTTTTGCGGTTCCTTAACACTTCTACGGTTTTTTGTCATTGTCAAATAAAATAAATAAAACTTTAAAAAAATGTGACTAATATTTTATTACATAACAATAGCTCTCTTATTATGCAGTAGTGGTAAAAATGGGTTTTAATGTTGTTTCTATATACATATATTTACAAAGGTATTTATTACTATACAGCGTGTAAGTTTGAGCTACGCGAAAAACTTACAAAAACCTCTTTTTTTATACCTATCACAATACAAAAGTCAGTTCATCATAAAAATGCGAGATTACGGATTTATAGTCCTTAGTTTCATTTGAATGTAGGTACGCGGTATTCCTTTTGTGCGGTACAGTAAATGACCTTAAACGTACCGTTAAAGCAGCTGATTGCATAAATGTTGTTTAATTGATTACATTCCAGTTTTTGGTCGTATGGGGTATTTATTAATTATTTTTCGGTAAAATGTTCTGTTTACTCATTGTGATATCACTTTTAACCAAAAAAAATGTAAATTATGAAAAAAAATTAAGAATTTTCCGGCAGAAAATTCCATTGATTTCGCGACTTAGAATTATGGTCTGAATACACTATTTGAACATTCGGTACGGTGTTTCTTACATCCTGTATATAAAAAAAGTTCGTGAGGACAATAAATCTCGATTTATCTGGTTTAACGGCCAAAATTAGTCACCAGTTTTAGCAATTGTCATGTTAATTTCAATAATTTTTTTTGTTATTTCTTAGGCAAAAAAAACTTTCTAAAAAATCTTTGGTATTAAATACCCTTAGTTTCATTCATGACAGTCCTCACCTTTATGAAATATTAGCTTTATCGGTAAATTTTCAAGTTTAATTTGTAAGTTTCAAAATAAAATTTCTGTAAAAAAAAATCGGCGAAAGAAGAAAAGAACTGAAAAGCAAAAAATAATATTTAAAAATTTACTTGTTAGCTTAACTACTAAGCGGCGGTAGCGAAATGGCTAAGGCGACGGACTTGTGATCAAGTGGTAGCGGGTTCGAACCCCACCTAGTACTCTACCGACGTGAACCCACTCCTAACACAAGCATTTAGCTTAGCTGGAAGGGTTAACAAGAATACTAGTAATGTGTGACCCACGTTGCTAGAATTCTTTTTAAAAACAAAGAAAAAGTAGGCCATACTCCCACACTAATGTAAATTCCTTTATAATTTGGACTAGATGCAAAATACATTTTTTATTATTATCAATAAATAATTTTAAGCAGTTTCAATCTAATTTTTAATTGTAAATATATTATAATGATTTTAAATGTGGTAATTGAATTTAATTTAAATTGTAATGTTCATTAATACTGCTTTATAGCTAGATGGTGACACACGATTCTCACAGTTAAATCGAGATTTACACTAATTCTTATATCATTAGTTGGGACGGACTGGCTTAAATGTAAATATTTCAGCTA
Source organism: Euplagia quadripunctaria (assembly GCA_963859945.1). Taxonomy (NCBI): domain Eukaryota; kingdom Metazoa; phylum Arthropoda; class Insecta; order Lepidoptera; family Erebidae; genus Euplagia; species Euplagia quadripunctaria. The sequence continues at coordinate 8,305,101 of OY982576.1, read as the reverse complement.
GTAGAAATACCGCCAAACATCTTGACAATTAACTTTGATTGGCAAGAATTTTGTTTGTGGATCTATTTGGTGACGTGTGCAAGACGCAAAAACAGTGATGTACCTCTATCAATCATTTTTGACTCCCTACATGTGTGTACTATTTATTTGCGTATGAAATGAAAACCCAAGCGTTGGGGACTCGAAAGTGCGGCGAGATAGGATGCCGAAATCAAACCGATTAAAACATACATAACATAATTCTAGAACCGTTTCACATTATTTCGAAAAAATACCTAAATGAAATAATCACTCGAAGAAAATACCTAAATGCAGTATTCTCTCGAAAAAAATACCTAAATGCTATAACCTCCGTCGTCGCCGACAGGTCTCGGTTGCCGTTAGCACGCAGCCTTTTTTCCTTTTTTTAAATGGGATTTATGATGAGATAGTCGATCGGTCTTGATGAGAAGCGAGCTAACATCTCGGCATAAGTATGTGGCAAAAGTACTTAAATAAGCCGGTCATGCTTCTCAAGTCAGTCTTCCATGACCTGACTTAGACTGAATTCAATTGCACATATTCTATATTTTTATTCAATTCGAGAGTTATTCCTTACTAAGTTTGTGTTTTGTCGACTCCCAGTAACAGATCGGCTTCTACTATTGTCCAACGTTTTTAGCACGCAAGTAAACGTGCGCGGACTTGTACGCCACCTAAAGTTCAAGATGTTTGCCGGTATTACTATACCTAGTAATTTTGACACAATAGATTTCGTTCTACATATATATATTTTAATACTAAACTTGTAAAATAACATTTTGTTAAATTTATTTCGAGCTTTTTTTATTATGTTAATAACAATCAGGGTGCACCCAGCGGCGGGGTACGATGCATAGTTGTAACCATTTCTTACAGGTTGCCGAATATCCTCTTCCTACGTCCCTCTCCTCTACAATAATTAAAAACATATCTTACATTGTTATGAGTTATTCTAATTAATCGATGTGTGACTTTTATTAGTGTTGCCATGTCTATTTCACTTTCGATTTGAAACTTCTTTGGGGTTGTTTCCGTACGAATTGACATTGAATGGATTTGGAAATGCCATAGGTATTTCCCAGCTGTTTACGGCCGTAATGGTATATAGTATTTGTTTATAATTGGATTACTCAATTTCGTACAAAAACGTACTCAAAGTGTAGCCAAAATGCCTAACAGAATTGAATAATACTTTAGATCTGGCAACACCAATTGCAATGGTTAATGTTTTCTTCATATTTATAAAATTTCACTCTTTAACCTGTTATATGTATGTCTAGCCGTTATACGTGTATACGTTTCTTTTTTGGTAGGCCAACAATTGTTGTTACCTTTCTATCTTCAAGTAGCCAATAATTGATGTCTCTTCTATCTTTCTAAAGACGTTCGATGTTCAGTCCTCTGCAGACGAACCGTTTGACATGCACATCGCATTAATCAAGAAACATCTACACTACGTTTTTAAATATTTATTTTATGAAGATGAGGCTCTAAGCTCGTGTGTAAATTAATTTACTACCCCTACAATGTTACCTTAAATGATGCCTTAAAAGGCAATTGCATAAAATAGCAAACTTTCAAGAATCGCTTTGTACAAATATGTCGTAAGTATACATTACACAGAATTTTCATTTAAAAAAATATCCAATTCTATCGACGAGCTATCAAAGTTTAGCGTAAACAAATAGTATTGATATCTGTTGTCGTCACGAAGCTGGCTCGAACGCTGGCACGCCGGAGCACAAGCCCCCGTCCAACCTGGAACTGTTCCCCGGCGGCAGCTCTGGCAACTCGCAGCGCTCCACCAACGGTAACACGCGTACATACACACAACACCCACCAGCATGCTATTGAAAGATTGCATTTTTTTATAAATATAGTTAATCACTAAAATCAAAAGTCAGCCGTTTAGGATGACTGCATTCTGCTCATCTATAAATTAGAATCATGATCAAATAGTTTGTTTATCCAATCTTTTGTGATATTTGCGAATCAAACAGGTTACTTTTAATTACCTAGCGATAATAAAAACAGGATGCTTAACGGCGTTGAGATTCGCTTTGCACTTCATGAACAATTGTTAGGTACTAAATCATAAATTCATTTTTTTATTAAATCTACCACAAGCAAGTATAAGGACAGTTTTATTATACTCTGTAGTAATTACAGGGTACTCAACTTGATCAGAAGATATCCATAAACTGGGAACACCCAAATACTCCGAAATATTTAATTCCGAATTTCGATGTTCCGATTTTCAAATGTCCGAATTTCATAACACCTAAGAATCATAATGTCTATTATTAAAAATCACGAATTTTATTTTACCGAAAGTCGATATTGCGATTTGTTAGTTTTCCGATTTTCATACGTTCGAAGAATCAAATTCTCGGAAGGTTCTCGGTCCGAAAAACTACATTCTGATTTTCAATACTTCGAATAAACTAAACCGTCAACATGTTGTGCCAAAAAATTTAGTAACAGAAACGAATCGCTGCAAAACCGACTTCACGCAGTCTTGTCTGCCCTACCCTAGAGTGTAATTTAAGCCCGCGTAGGCGCGGAGGGGTGGGGCGGCCCGCGAGCTGAGGAGCAGGTGGTTTCAAGGCCCGCCGCCGCGGCTGAGGCTGGCCGGCGAAGCCGGCCAGTAAGCCGAAGGTGCGGTGGTGAGCCTTGAAACCATCTGCGACGATAAGCTCGCGTGGGGCCGCCCAAACCCCGCAGCGCCGGAGCCGTGACAGAAACAATGCTTGCTGCATGCATGCCTGCTTGAATGCTGCATGCCTGCTTGCATGTTGCATGCCTGCTTGCATGCTGCATGCCTGCTTGCATGCTGCATGCCTACTTGCATGCTGCATGCCTGCATCATTTGTCTGTGAATCATTTGGGTTATGTTAAAATTATACCAGGAAAATAGGAAAACAAAAGATTTTTATTCAAAAGTAAACAATCATAGTTTTAAATGAGAACCAATACACTTTAAAAAATGTATTATTCGATCTATTGAAATTCGGTATTTTTAAAATAGTAATTATAAACGTTAGGAATATTAAAATGTAGGATTTATAAAAATAGGAGTAATGATAAGTCGGAGTTCTTATATTCGGAATTTTGAACCATTCGGAATTATGAATATCGGTATTTTGAAATTCGTGTTTGTGACTTTCGGAATAAAGTTTTTCGTATTTATGTAGTGTACCCCCATAAACTGTATGAAAAAAAAAACTGATTTTAAAATAATGGGAAGGAAAAGCGATCATTATTTATAATACGTAAAGGCAATTCGTTATGTTTTTATTACTTACATATAAATACGTTTGATACAATCTATCATGAGAATCACACCCACACAATATAAATACATGTTCTATGCCTATAAATACGAAATAGTTATCAAAAATGCTTAATTTAATCAACTCAACAAAACAGTAATTCACAAAAGCTTTTAAGTAAACAAAATTACACATACGTAGGAATGCGTAGCGAAGTTATTCTTTTGCTTTCACGTTTTTTTAGCTTTTGAGGTTTTTAATATTGTTTAAAGTCGTCATAGTATTTTATTTTTTTGGTTAAAAACGTAGGCTAGTGCCTGAGAGGAACCTAACGACTTATTGTGACAAGTCCTTAACAGAAACAGAAGATATTGCGGTGCATGTCAAATTCATAGGCACATTCGTTAGTAGAAAAATAGTGACTTAATGAATGTTTGTTTCTGATGGCATGGCCTAGCGCTTATTAAATACCTTTTCTTGCAAAGGCTTGTAGCCTTTATTGTAATAAACCTTTTATTACACGTACCTTTTATTACAATAAACTATAGGTATGTGTGTAGTCAGCAAGTGAAGTCGCTAACACAAATTGTTTCTAATTTTTATGTGTTTATTAGCAACTTTGGTTGCTAACCTATATACTTATATATAGCATTGCCATATCTTTTTCGTTGCCGTGATCTTCATGTGAACGTCATATGGTTTCCAAATATTCATATCATTTCATGTACCTACTAAGGAAAGTCGAATAATTACCATTAGGGAGTTTGCTCACTAGGTATTTTCGATTAACTACAGCGTCTACAGCGACCCACGCAAAGTCAAGAACCCTGTCATTTACTTTTATTGATATGTGTCATTGTAATATGAATTCAATTAGTGGGCAAGTTAAGGGTGCATGCATCCACGTACTAATAAGCTTATTTAAGTACAAAAATACTTCTGTACACATATATTTATGCAGTAATATGATCAGCATACTGTTTAGCGGATTTATCAAGAAATGTTCTAGAACGTGAAAAAGTTGTCAGAACATTTGAACATTTTTATTGAACGAATTAAATATTATACTTGCCTACACTTAGACAATTAATTTGTCTTTAATAGTATCAACAAAGGGTTTTTATCATAATAAAATTAATGACTTATCATCATAACAATAATTATTATAATTGTTTTTAAAAAATCACCCAAATCAACTAATACTAATACCACAATAAACTTAAATACGTGAGGGTCCTGTTCATTCATCATGCCTTTGAACTGGACAGCATTAAAAAGATATTTATATGATGTCTTCTGTGTTTTACGTTTAACTTCCTACAAGCAAAGAAAACACCGAATAAAGTAATAAAATAATTATTATAAACAAAAATTGAATAATCTGAAACAAATCACGGGCTGCGCTGTAGTAGTTTCTGTTTAGTGCGCAAACTCTCTTATGTAGATACTACGCGTCGTTTTTCCTTCAACTTGCATTTTTTTATATTTTACCTTTGCACATTATTTTAATAAAATACAAATTTATTGAGCACAATATAGTCAATTATTTTAGTTACATCAAATATTAGAAGTTAGTTGAAATAGCACGTAGTATCTACTTAAGGTCTTTTTTTCTATCAAGCGGGTTTTATTCTACCAATATTTATATTCATTTTACGCGTGTTTAGTGTAAGTACTTAATAATGAGTTGTGTCTGCTTGTACTCATACTGTGTGAATGAGTGTTAACATATTTTAATATCTCATAGAGGATTTGTATGTAACTGTAAATTAGCTAACTTACAATAATACACGTGTATACATTATCGAGTTTTTCTACATTAATCAATACATCTAAATCATATTGTTTGGGTATACTCGCTTGACAGGATAAGAGTCTCAAAACTCAACTAAGTTTCTGAGCTTTTACTGAAGTGCAGTGTTCCACAGCATCCCCGTTGCCATCACCAGTTAAGTCTCCAGCCCGAACCCCGATGGCGCCTCCCAAGGGGCCATGTTGCACTGCTCTCTATGACTTCGAGCCAGAGAATCAAGGCGAACTAGGATTCAAGGTAAAATTACTTCTGAATAAGAATGTAGCACCCGCATTAGTATCCTATTTGGATGTAATTATCTTATAAGTACTCTATTATTCTATTATAAGAAAATATTTTAAACCTTTCCTAAACTCATCTAAATTATGTATTTGGTTGCAGGAGAACGACGTCATTACACTGATCAACAAAGTTGACGAGAACTGGTTCGAAGGTTCAGTCAACGGCAAGACCGGTTATTTCCCAATCAGCTATGTTCAGATCACCGTGCCCTTACCTAACATGTAAACATATGTCCATTCCCCCCACCACGAACGTATTCATTATCCCCTACGCCCTTGAATATTACAGCTGTAACACAACTTTCTGTGATAAAACCTAGACGTGTCTATAATATTCAATTAGACTGCCTCCAATCTGTTATTCGTGTTAGCAAAATTTCGCTGGTTAAATCTGGTTTGTTATAGCCTTTTGGTATAAAGATTAGTTTAGAGGCTCGAGTTTCATCCTTAACTCCAAGAACTTGTGTCTGCAATGAATGCTTTATTATCGTTGCAGAGACAGATCTTCTAAGTAAAATAAGGGAATTCCACGTTACGGTGAATGTAGTTAGATAAGGATCTAACCTATATATACGATAGGCAGGATAAGGATCCTGCCTATCCCTTTAGCTTGAATCTCAACAACTTCTAAATACCGTAGAAGGTATACTTCATTATGAAGGTTGTGTTACACTGACTCATTCGTTCTGACATTACGTTACGCAGTATTACGTAGATCCAATCTTTGCGTCGAAAGCTCAATGGCAAATATAATTATTTTAAAACATTTTTTAATGTAAATATAATTTGATGAATTATGCAGTTTTATCGGTTTAAATTTGTCTTCCGGTATTTTTAACCCTTTTTCTTCCTCTTCCTCAGTCGTTGCATAATATTTTGATTAACTTTGTTTTCTTATTTCATGAGGTTATAATACTCAAATTAAATAATACATGTTCACCTTCAAAAACGCAAATGGAATTTACGAAATGTTTAGTTAACATGAAAGAGATAATGGTATAAATATTAATTATGAAATTATTATGTATTTACCTACTAGCTACTGTTTGCATTTATTGCCAAAATAAGTATTCATTTAAGGCCAAAATGATTGTAATAGAAGATCATTATAATCAAGTTGCCATTATACTACATGACGATTTATTGTAATGAGTTGGGAGTGAATGGCTATTATTTTGTGTGTATGTGTTTTAGTTTTAAAGTGACTTTGACGTGACGCCAAATATGCCAACATCGGTCGGAGTATCTTTGCTCAGAATCAAATGGCAGGAGAATGAGAATATTTGTTTCTAATAATCTTGATATCCTGTCCTTATGAAATAAAGTGAATATGTTAACTTGATATTTGTGTATCAATTAAATGCCCGACTACATGATGGCATGACGTGAATACGACATGAGATTGGTAATTTTAAGCAAAGTGATAGGTCATTGTCAATCGCAATATATTATTGCTGAATGCTCTGGCGTGATGCAACAAAAAATGTATGAGGTGATATTTTAAAAGAAACCTTTGTATATTAGTTGAATATCAGGCATCTATTTTTGTAGATGCATAACCCTTGTATAGTATTCTCCCTTGACGTATAATTAGTTTATTTAGTTTACTATATTCTCATTATTTGTACCGTACATTGAAGGCACAGGAGCGATACATTAGTATTTATTAGAACTGTATACCTATACTAGTTAACACATGCGATTAGATTTTATAGTTGTATGTTCGCGGGTAATTATTTAAATAGGTAAATGGAGAAAGTATACAATGTAACGTATATGATATAATTAATATGGGAAATGTGGGACGGAGTCAATAAAAGTTGTTAAGATATTGCCAGAAATTTATGGCGTTTTGATGTTCGATGTATTATTGGCAAGCTATAATAAAACATATTATTATAATGTAATTGTGATAACTATAGATATCATACTGTTGGTGCGGTGTCCTACCATTTGTTTATATTCACATTGTTATATTTATGTACACCCATTTATTTTATCGACAATTCGCATAATAGTCCTTTAGTCATTACATTAACTAAGCTACCTATTTTAACTATATTTTAATGTGTATGATTGATACCAAAAATATCTAAATTAGTAACTGTACATGGCCTCTATTCAATAGTAATGTTAAATGTACTTTATTATTGCACTTGTGTATTAAGATCTTAAATCGTCATATTCACTTTGTCCATATTCAATTGATGTTGCAGTAATATTGAACATAAGTAATTTAAATTAAATTCATTATATCATTATTGTCGTAAATGGACCCCATTGAATCACATTTCTGGCATACAAAAGACAATACCTAGATCTAATGTTAGTTGTATGTAAGTTCATAAATAATTGTTCTATCTTCAAGTGTCTCTTTAATATAAGTATTTTGAGTAAATTATATGTATTCATCAATGTTATGAGAATCATGTTTCAATGTTTAATGTGTGGTGTCGCGACGTATACTGTACACAAAGCGTCTATAATCGTATTGAAAACAAAAATTCTTAATACACATTCCACATAGTCAAATGCAGAAAGTTCTTATGTTAGACTGTTGTTGTTCTAACGTGTATAAATTCTAATAGCTTTGTAATTTACGAGTGACTGAAATGAGTGATGTGATGTCAGTGTGCGTCGAGTCATTCTTACAGTTAAGGATATAATACATTCAAAACACTTGATAACAAAAATATTTCGTCACTGTTTTACACAGATTTGAGAAAGAAAATCTGTTTTGATCGTATGATGTCCGTTGTAAATAGGCCTGCCATCACTTAAATTGCCGACGCCGGACAAAAACTTAAAAAAAAAACCGGACACATTAGTGAAATCGAGATTCTTTCCCGGACACCTTAAAAAGAACGCCGATTTCATTGAAATTTTTAGCTTGTTAACGATTCACGTAACAATTATAATTGTCCGTTGGCTTTTGAAAACCCCGCCCGGACATTCCCCGGACGCCCTCTAAACTAGGACAAATCCGGGGAAACCCGGACGGATGGCAGCCCTAGTTGTAAAGAATAGTCTCAGTGAGTATTTATTTTGCGGTTTGTTGCCCTGTACCGTGTTAATTCAGTGTTACTTCACCTAAGTGAAAGAGTATTGGTTGGAAACTGGTAATGATACTTGTGAGACAGGAAAGTTTTATTATCTATATATACCTAGTGTTGTAGGGTAAGCAAAGAATGTATCTCCATCTTTTAAAGAATTTGTTAGGAACTTATATCTCTATACTATACCCATTACTTTCTTGATATTAAAAAGCAATTGCAGATCCAAGAGAGGGAGGAATGGGTTCGTGATTTTTGGCGTCATAGAAACAGTTTTTAATTAGTAACGAGAACTTCAAGAGTCTAAGCGTCTTCAGCCTTTCCTGTTTGCTCTTGGCATACCCAAGGTTTGATTATTCATTTGACTGTAAAATAACTCGATTTTTTTAAGTTTTAAAAACGCAATTCCTCTGTTTAACAAAAAAGTTTTCAAAAAATCTTAATATCGTTACTCTCCCCTCCCCCCCTCTGACTCAAAAGCTGGATCCGCCGTTTAAAAACAACAAGTAACATTACCTTCAAAAGGTAATTTGTGTAAGCATACTTGTCTTATATTGTGGATAGTTAGGTATGTATCAAGTATCACTATCCTTATACATATACTAGAAACTAAAATATTTTGCTATTGATGCGAATACCTATGTACGTCTGTTATGGTGTACCTATTATTCTTGTTCATGTTACTGTAATCTTAAAATACTGTAATGTCATAGATTTTAACTTGACGATTTACGAGATGTAATGCAAATATTATTGATTTGTATTAAAATTTATCCCAAAACTTATTGCTCGTTTTCGCCTCCTAATAAAATGTTAACAATTAAACACTTATTATGGTTTCATTTCAAATCTTGCGTAGCCTGCTACCTAGAAATTCCCTATTTTCTTTTAGTAAAAACCAAATTTTGTAGTACTTAGTAGTGGATTGCGACAATCAATTCCTTTATGCCGCTCCTTTCAATCCTTTTTTTGTACTAGGTTCTGATTTGGACTACACCAAACACGTGACTTTGAAAAGGAAACAAATTTACTCATTCTTAACCCATCGAAATGTAGAGAGAAATTCAACAAAAATCAATTTACAATTAATAATAAATACAGAATATATTTGCTAGTGTTTTGAGGTGTGAGGAAATGGACCCGTGTTCATTTAATAGTACCTACTTAGTTTAATACACGAGCCTTTTTCGAAAAGGGATGTGTTAACGGCTTGCTTTGCGGTCTGTACTTGCATTAGGTATTTAAACGGTTTAAATATGGATCCCTGCAAAAGTATTACATACTTGCATTGAAAAGGTTTTTATCTAATGAATAAAGCTGGGCTTGGCTCAGGAGCAAAATACCAGATTCGCAAAACACCAGATTCTCAAATTACCTGGCGATATAAGGACAGAAAGGTATGATAAATAGCTTACCTACAGATAAATAAAAGAGAATTGCTGATATTTATTATTATTTAGATATGTTTACAAGTTCCTAGGATAAGAGTTGTTTCTTAAACTGTAAATTAAAAAAAGTAGGTACTTAAGTAATTCCTAAAATTTGTGAGTCCCGTCTGAATGCCGAAATACGACGATTTTCTCGATGATTTGTTCTGTGTCTGGGTGTAATTTATCTATAATACTTATGTATTTAGAAATATAAGTACCTATGTTTATCAGCAGTCTGGTTACCATAGTACAGGCTCTGTCTAGTTTGGGATCCGATGGCCGTGTGTGAGATGTGTGGAGTTTTATTTTATTTATTTTAAAGGGTAATTCTAAAGGTGTCACTTATACCTAATAGTCTAGACTAGTCTGAAGCCGTACATAATATCTACCCAGGAAAGGTTAGGATTTGTTTTTGCATTTTCAACTTGTGTGAACTCTCCTCCTCTTTTACCTCTTACCTACCTCTTTTACAAAATTGATAGGTGTCTAAAAATAATAATTCTTTCAAAAAAAACCGACTTCAACAAAAAAACTATTCCATAAAAGACTTATATATGGTTTTCTCATGGATGCTATTGTCAGAACTGGACCAAATTGAAAAGGCTGCTTCAGCTTTGAACCAAAAAAAAGAATCATCAAAATCGGTTCACCCAGTCGAAAGTTCTGAGGTAACAAACATAAAAAAAAAACAGTCGAATTGAGAACCTCCTCCTTTTTTGAAGTCGGTTAATAAACCCTAAGAAATGAGCTAATTCATTCGCTTTCTTTTAACCCACTAGTGGCCCATTCCGTTATTTACTGCCGGTCTTCAATAGCCTTGGTCATGTAACATAAATGTATTTCCTAGTTACAGTTACGTCACAGAATAATAATAGTAGGTACCAGTTACGTGGCTGCTCAGCATATTGTTTGTTATAATTAAACATAACGTCATTACACTAGATATTTAAGGGATTTTTTTTATGGTATAGGGGGCAAACGAGCAATACAATGATTCCGTTGCGTAACGACGGTGACGTTAGACTTACAACAATGACGTTGCAAGTTCGAACCCCACCTACACTACCTGCGCGGTTTATTACATTGGTCGTCAAATTTGTTTAACCCGATTTATTGTACCTACTTAAAAGCAAACTGTGAGCATAGGCTGCTTTTTTAAAAGGAAAGTAGGTAGAGAGTTTATAAATGAGACTAGAATATGCGAACATGTAATAATAAACACATTTTTGTTTTGTGGGCCTAAGTTGTAGTAACGTTAAATAGGTATTTAATTTACGTAAGAATACTTTACAAAAGGACAGCTTCACCTTCATAAGTTACAGAGCATGACGACCTTCTACGAGAATGTTTCCTAGATTGTTTGAATCACTTCAGTTTTTATTTCGAGGACGACTATTGCAACCTTACAGTGAATGGTCTATTATTGTAGTAACATACAGTAAATTATTTTTAGATATATTATATTGTTTTGTATTAGTATGCAAAAGTAGACTAGGATTTCTGTATATTTTTATATTTAAGTTATAGTAGGTAATTATAGTTTTTCATAAAAAAATTGAAATGCACCTCCAACTACAACTGATTACGGTCTCTCCGAAACACACTGATCCATCCTAAGGTTGCCTGGAAGAGATTGCATTTTGCAATAGGGCCGCCCTTTGTACATTATCTGTATGACAAATGTCTGATAATGAATGATACTTCTACTATAAGACTGGTGTACAAATTATAGTGTTATTTAAATGACTAAATTGTAGGCACCTAAATGAAAGTTAGGTAAACACTGGATAAAAGTTAATGTGCTAGAGGAAAGCAGTCTTGACAAAATGACAGCGCTCACTTTGCCAAATTGGTATTCCTATATTAGGAAGATGTATCTACGAGGAATAAATCCTATTTTCACAAAATAGCTTGTTGGGCTTTCAAAAGTTGTGTTTCAATGTTAGCTGTGTAGTTCATATGGTAAACTCAAAAAGTGTATCTACGAGGAAAGTGTATCTACGAAGAATAAATCAGATAGAATTCGCACTCCTGGACTATGAATACGGATTTTCAAGCTAGAATTCTTGTAGTTTTATTTGGATAGGTAGTAATTAATGTACCTACCCTATTCTATTAGCAGACAAAGGAAATAAAAGAAAGATTTTTAAAGTGAAGTATATATTTCTTAAATCAATGGTTTTAATTGGATGGTGTGTGGAATGAATAGATATATTTGAAATATGTTAAATGGAATTCCATATCTTAGAGGTGGCTTACGATGTAATCAGAAGCTTAAGAGCCACCACGGAGACGTAGAACCAAGTGAAGAGTGGATTCTTTCTGAATGTTGTAGTCAGAGAGGGTGCGACCATCTTCAAGCTGCTTACCAGCAAAAATAAGACGCTGCTGGTCAGGTGGGATGCCCTCTTTGTCTTGAATTTTAGCTTTTACATTCTCAATTGTATCAGATGGTTCAACTTCTAATGTAATAGTTTTTCCAGTAAGCGTCTTTACAAAAATCTGCATACCACCTCTCAAACGGAGGACTAAATGCAACGTCGATTCTTTTTGAATATTGTAGTCTGAAAGAGTGCGTCCATCTTCAAGTTGCTTGCCAGCAAAGATAAGTCGCTGCTGGTCTGGAGGAATACCCTCCTTGTCTTGAATTTTGGCCTTAACATTTTCAATGGTATCTGAAGGTTCAACCTCTAAAGTTATGGTTTTTCCTGTAAGTGTCTTGACAAAGATCTGCATGCCGCCACGAAGACGCAAAACCAAGTGGAGTGTAGACTCTTTCTGGATATTGTAATCTGACAGTGTGCGTCCATCCTCCAGCTGTTTACCAGCAAAGATAAGTCGCTGCTGGTCTGGAGGAATGCCCTCCTTGTCTTGAATTTTAGCCTTAACATTCTCAATGGTGTCAGATGCTTCAACCTCTAGGGTGATGGTTTTTCCTGTGAGAGTCTTTACAAAGATCTGCATGCCACCACGAAGGCGGAGTACAAGGTGAAGTGTAGATTCTTTTTGGATGTTATAATCAGAAAGAGTACGGCCATCTTCCAGCTGTTTGCCAGCAAATATCAATCGCTGTTGGTCTGGAGGAATGCCCTCCTTGTCTTGAATTTTAGCCTTAACATTCTCAATGGTGTCAGATGCTTCAACCTCTAGGGTGATGGTTTTTCCTGTGAGAGTCTTTACAAAGATCTGCATGCCACCACGAAGGCGGAGTACAAGGTGAAGTGTAGATTCTTTTTGGATGTTATAATCAGAAAGAGTACGGCCATCTTCCAACTGTTTACCAGCAAAGATAAGTCGCTGCTGGTCTGGGGGAATACCCTCCTTGTCTTGGATTTTAGCCTTAACATTCTCAATGGTATCTGAAGGTTCAACCTCTAAAGTTATGGTTTTTCCTGTAAGTGTCTTGACAAAGATCTGCATGCCGCCACGAAGACGCAAAACCAAGTGGAGTGTAGACTCCTTTTGGATATTATAATCTGACAGTGTGCGTCCATCCTCTAACTGTTTACCAGCAAAGATAAGTCGCTGTTGGTCTGGGGGAATACCCTCCTTATCTTGAATTTTGGCCTTTACATTCTCAATAGTATCAGAGGGTTCAACCTCTAGTGTAATAGTTTTCCCTGTGAGAGTCTTTACAAAGATCTGCATGCCACCACGAAGACGCAGGACCAAGTGGAGTGTAGACTCTTTCTGGATATTGTAATCTGACAGGGTGCGTCCATCTTCCAACTGCTTACCAGCAAAGATAAGTCGCTGCTGGTCTGGGGGAATACCCTCCTTGTCTTGGATTTTAGCTTTAACATTCTCAATGGTGTCAGATGGTTCCACCTCTAGGGTGATGGTTTTTCCAGTGAGGGTCTTTACAAAGATCTGCATACCACCACGAAGGCGGAGTACAAGGTGAAGAGTAGATTCTTTTTGGATGTTATAATCAGAAAGAGTACGACCATCTTCCAGCTGCTTTCCAGCAAAGATCAAACGCTGCTGATCTGGGGGGATACCTTCTTTGTCTTGGATTTTAGCCTTAACATTCTCAATGGTATCTGAAGGTTCGACTTCTAGTGTTATAGTTTTGCCCGTTAAGGTCTTGACAAAGATTTGCATACCTCCACGAAGACGTAATACAAGATGGAGGGTAGATTCCTTTTGAATGTTGTAATCAGAGAGTGTACGACCATCTTCTAATTGCTTTCCAGCGAAGATCAGTCGCTGCTGATCTGGGGGAATGCCTTCTTTGTCTTGAATTTTAGCTTTTACATTTTCGATGGTATCGGATGGCTCAACTTCAAGGGTGATCGTTTTGCCAGTTAGAGTTTTCACAAAAATCTGCATAATGATCTGTAACAATAGAGGGATGCAATTTAAGAGGACGGAATATACTTTAAATTTAATAAATGATATGAAGGGGCTATCGACTTTTTGGACAAAGAACAAAGAAAGTTCGTGATCACAAAATGGCGTCTAGGAAAATAAAAAATGACAGCGTCAATTTACACAATAGAATGCAATACGTTTTAAAATTTGATATAGATTGGTGTTTAATACAGTATTAAAATTACTTACAAAGGTAATGTACTTTGAAGAAACAATAGATCAGTTTTAAATACACAACTATACAAAATCGTCACAACAACTCGGTCAACGCGAATTAATCTGAATGTCTGCGAATGAATTCTGAATTTTCTACACCTACGACGAAAATACAAAACTCATCATTGATCTCCTGAATTGTAGTATTTTCATTCGTTCTCTCGTGGTTTGGTGTCTGGAGTACTAGTCTTTTGGGACAGGTTACTAAGTTAGAGCATAATAATGGTACAAATGTTGTAAGATGTTGCGAATATTCGCATCCCCATCCGCAATAATCGATGCGGATATTCATGCGGAAGTAGATGTACCACAAGTCGGGACCTATTACGTTAAACGGCATAATAATCTTGTCCAATACGTCTACTGGTGTCCGGCCAAAAAACACAAAATAGAAGTCTCTCACCTTTGGTGGAAAGAAACACTTTTACAACCACAAGTTAAAGAAAATGAAACCACTAAAATCCTTTGGGAAATGCCCGTACAAACAGATAACACCGTAACACACAATAGACCTGACCTTATATATATCGACAAAACTAGCAAAAATAATTTTTAATAGACATCACCGTACCATCCGACTACAATATAGGCGCTAAGGAAATTGAGAAATTGAGTAAATACCACCTGCTGAAAACTGAAGTCTGTGGAATACACAAACGACTGTCATTCCGATAGTTATAGGCGCAACGGGAGTAGTAGCTAAAAGCATAAGGAAATACATAGACAAATTAGAAACCAACATCAACATCACCATCCTTCAAAAACAAGCAGCCATACACACAGTAACCATACTCAGTAAAGTTTTAGGAGATACGGTATTCATACACAACACGCAGGACCAAAACACACAAAACACCCAGGAATCGCAAAACATACATCAGTCACAAGACTCACAGGACCCGCAACAATTGCCAAACATAGCGCAATCACCAGACACACCAAACCCACTCAACATAACTCATACACTTGACACACAACAAACATTAAGCACACGACGGGTAAGAGGAAGGGGAAGAGGAGGAGGAAGGAGAAGGGCCGCGACTGACACACACCACACGACAGATACACACTAGTTAAGTTCCTCTCATACAATGAAACCACACATTAAATTTTAAAATATTTATTCATATATATAACATTTATTCATAAATGTAACTTTATTCATTTTAAAATTATGGGGACATAGATATCTTTTTTCCCGTAGGTTACGGGACGGGGTATTTATAAAACCGACAAAAGTCAAGATTTTAAAACAAACACCAATAAATTATATAACTATCAAGCCAGATGACAGACAAGTCGGCGGCCATTAATGTTTATTTGTCGATTGACAATAGTCACTGTGATAATCATTAATCTCTCCACTCAAATGGTAATACCAGGGCCTGATAATCAGGCCTATGCCACTCGATGTACTTACGTGCGCTAAACACCTCCCGGCCGCTCGACCGCTGGCGGACCTCGACCAGGCGGACTTCGTAGTCTCGCGCAGTAGGTTGCCGACAGCTGCATCGAGCGCTCACGTTTTTATTTTTAAATTTTAAAGTACAAAAACGTAATAAAAATCGTATTGATTGATGTATTTAAAGTATATATATAAATATAAGTATATACTTTTAATACAGTCAAATTCACGGTGAAAATTGACATGGTTTCTGATAGTTTATGTGCTGTATATGGATGTAGATCCAGTAATGTATGATGATATAATATAGTAGTATAATGATGTAGTTTTTTATTGTCTATTTTCTTTGCTGTTTTGATTTCTTGAGACTGTGAATTTAACTGTTCTAATAATTTATTGATATTTCTCGTTAGAGGTTTGGTTATTCGAGATCGCATGGCTACGGTGTTAAATTTTTCGTGGTAGCGTGCATTCGTTGTTAAGTGTTTCGTATTAGTAAACTTACGGGGACGTGGTATTCAGTGTTACATTTTCCTAAGTCAGGTAACACACCCGATTTTTTGTGTAATAAAACTTCACTTAATTAGCATTGGCTTTTTTTATAAAAATATAGATATTGAATATTACATAAAAAGAGGTAACCCTAAACTCACTTACGGCAACGCAACCGTGCGCTATTGGGAGGTAATAATAATCGTGTTTTAAGAACATTTAAGATCATTTTCGCATGCAGCGGTCGGCGCTCGGAAAGAGTAGGTAATTAAAACGGTAGGTATGAACGTTTTTGTAGGGAGTGATTTATCTGTTATGTAGTAACTACTTAGTAATCTGTGGTAATACTACGGAACTCCGTTTGAGTGCTTGTTTTAACCAATTTAGCGTGTTTCATGAAACTTACGACGGGACGTTTTTATATTTAGTTAAGTATTTTATAACGCCAGGAAGAAATTTCTGTCTGACTAAAGTTGTTATTTTATTTCGATGTCGTCACATCAACGGCAACGGAATATTATGTTTTGTTTTTTAAATAGTAGCTGGTGACTTGTTTTGTTTTTAACTAGCATTTTTTTCTTTTGTACATGAGTGATCTGTGGTTATTTTAAAAGTTGCGAGTAGGTTAATTTTTGTAGTAGAAAAATCGTTAATTTACAATGAATTTGGCGTAAATACACCGTGAATACACTATAGATTGACGTGTGACCACTGCGAGTACACTTTTTTTTTATGGGACATGGGTAAACGAGCCGATGGGTCACCTGATGGTAAGCGTCTACCGCCACCCATTGGCACCTGCAACTCAAGAGTCGCAAGTGCGTTGCTGGCCTTTAAGGTGGGAGTAGGGGTAAGGGGAGAAGGAGGACAGAGGGGGAACACATGGTGAAATTATGATTCTTTCCCGAACACCTTAAAAAAAAGGCCGATTCCATTAACATTTTTAGCTTATTAACGAATCATCTAATAATATAATTGTCCCCTGGTACAGAGTGACCTTGTTTTACCCGGACACTCTTCGAAAACCCCGCCCGGACGCTCCCCGGACGCCCTCTAAACCAGGACAAATCCGGCCCTAGGTGTAACTCCGAGTCGAACCGAGTCAACCGAGCTACGATTTGTCTAATTCATTTTAAGTTCTCAAGTTGCTCAATCGCTAACGCGGGCACAAGATTTGCTGCACGACAAATTACTGGAACTAAATCGTTCCGAACGAAGTCTTCGTCACCGGGTCGCGGACTCGCTCGTCACACTCAATCCAATGATTGACATAACTTCATACTTCCTACTTTCCTCTCTGTATTTGATTTTCATTTTATAGTAAAAATAAAATTCCAAAAAGACTGGAATCGTTGCGGACATTTTGGTTACGCAAATACGAATAATAATTAACATACATGTGACTTTTTCCCAGCGGGCCGGGAACTGTAACCGAATTTAAAGACATATCTACTCCTAATCTAATACCAATTACCTATCCCAGTACACGGTCGTTTCGGTTTGGATAAACCGAGTTGCAACCCGGTTTGTGCTAGTTTTTTGAGTCGCTTTATTCGGTTTGGAAAATGAACGGTTTAGCGCATCACTACTTACTATTTGATACAACTATTGCTAAAACGGCATACACATGGAACGATTTCACACAATTTGACTAGATTTTCAATCGAAACATTTTGTGTGAACGCAAATCGTGGCATACTGAGCGGATGTTGTCTCAGATTTTGAAGTGAAACTTCTTTAGAATCGTTGTGATTTGAAAATTCGATGAAACGAAAAAGTCACACACAAAAGACAAAAATATTCATAAATAGGATTTAGCCTGCGAGAGAATGAGAGAGAATACAAGTATACAGTGTTTCCTATAAGATTATAGGCAACACACACACAACGTATGAAAATTTAGTCAGTAGTGGAAATTTTAAACATTATTATTTCCGGCATTTCATAACTTGGCAATTTTCGAAATCAGTTGTCAACTGTTTGATTTCTATTTATTTTTAATCTGTGGACGCGGGCGTGTTGAGTATTGTAATTGTATTTGTAAAAAAATAATAAAAGCATCATTTTTTCCCTTGTGTAAAATAACAAACTATTTGATGTTCAAAAGTATATACTTCGCCAATTTTCTGCACAAAATACCGTTTTTTATTCTATGCACTGGTATAAGTGAACGTAATATGCTTGTGATAGGCACCATGGGAAATTTTCTAAAAAAATTAAATCACACTGTTCCTGAATAAACTATGAGTCACTGGTTTTATTCTAACGCGTACAAGTGAAGTGTTTTGGAATTTGATTGTTTGTATTCTGAAAGATGGCCGATTTGATTCGTGCTATGGGGGCGCCGATTGGGCCCCCTGTAAAGGACAAGTTGGGTTCCCCATCAACAGAATCAGAGGACGGTGGTGGTGACATTGCGGAACTAGCTGCGGATCTAGAGCTAGATGAGGCTGATGGACCAAGCACTAATGGTAAATCAGAACTCATAAGTTTAGCATGTTTACTTTCTGTGACTTCAACATGTACTTATATGTCAGTCAATGTTTGTTGCACCAGGTGAGAGACAAGCAGTGCTAGCGCCACCTGAGACTGAGTGGTACCATGGGCGATTGGATAGGTATACTTCTGAAGAAAGACTGTGGGCGGCTGGTAAGCTTGGCAGCTACCTTGGTAAGCATTTCTCATTATGACATACTTCTGTTGGACAAAATGGTTTATCTTAGAAGGAATTATTTCTTTACCCTTAAACTCACACAGTGTGAGAATGTAAGAAAATCTAACTAGTGGACCCGACAGACGTTGTCAAGTCTGAACTTAAAAAATATCATTCCTGGAACCCTATCTCAGCGCCATCTACCGGGTCCAATTGTTTATAAACTATATATGAAAATTTATTGTATTACAATTATTATATTTGATTGCCATCTTGCAACCCTATTGCGGATCTGTAGATGAACATGAAAATTTGAAGTTGTATGTATTTTTCAATGCTAAATCAAAATTAAATAAAAATAAAAAATTTTGTCAAAAAAAAAACAATATTATATATTTAGGGGTGGGTAAGGGTAAGGAAAGGTAGGTAACCTTTCCTTTTACTTCTAATTTTGCTATCTTTAGTACCTAAATTGTCCGGTTGACAGCAAGGGGTTGTGCTCTATTACATGAGTGGGATGAAATGCTAGTGGGCAAAACGATAATGCTCTGCCTACTGACAAGTATGAGTGTATGTATGTATGTATATACCGACTTTGAAATTATATGTATACATGATACATATATTCTTGATAGTAAAATTAACAGTACACATTATATTTTGATAATATAAAATTGCTGTATCTGAATAACTGGGCAAAGAGAATTGTATTAACTTTATTTAAACAACAATTAGACTACAAGCAGCTGTTTACTTTTCTAGTTATATGGGTTTTTTTTATTGAAAATTCTTTTTATAAATGTCTTTTTATAAATCTGTGGTTTACCACAGATCATATAAACAGAGGAGATTTGCTTTTTAGATTGAAATGTATGAAAACCGCGGCCACCAAATTGTCACATTGTACAACTACATACGCAGTTCAACAAAACCAATAGATGCACGTACTTAAGTATATACGATATCAACGAGTGCTTGACAATCGAATAAACACATTAGCGTATAAGAAATAGCGTTTATTTAGAGTTACCGTCCGCCTTACACTCACATAGATATCAATAATTATTATATAATATTAAAACTAAGTCATCCATATTACTATAAAGAGTCTTGGACTTATGCCGTCTATACATTTTATGTTTGAGGACTATACTGTAATGTAAAAACTAATGTTCACAACTGATTACTGATATTCTGAAGTCTAAAGATACATAGTTTATTTTAAATTTTAATGGTCTTGATATAGAGAAAGAGTAAGCTAAAAGTCAGATTGACATTTAAAATTTTGTATAAATGTCAATAAACCTATGGATTAGATAACGTAAATCAGGAATTGAACCCTACTACACTGATTTAAAATTAAAGAAAAAACGAAAATAATAATTATAACGAAAATAATATTAGCAATTTTGTGTTAATTATATTTCTGGATTAATATATAATTTATCGCTCTTGGTGGTTCTGCTATTGAGTTTATAATAGTTTACTCAATTAAATAATTTAACAAAGAGAGGACAACAATTTAACAGATCACTGTATACCGTGCGTTGGTTGTAATTTTGTGATAGCACACTGATTTAGTTCAGATTAAATATTGTATTATCCTGATTGTCATTGTTGGCTTCAGTTAAAACAAGTTGCCTCCTGAATAGTTAGGAACTAGGAGTTTTGTAAACATTTTATCGTAATTTATTAACGACGCGACAGGAAATATCACTACGGTTTTCTGTATGTTTTATATTCATCATGTTTTAGTTTATTTGATTTTGACATAGTACTTGTTTTTATCCCTCGTATATTTTGCCTTCGCTTCACTTTTAAAAACTTAAAAATCACGAAACGAAAAATATTTAATACATGTTCTACGTAGTACAGTATAAATAGTTCAAATTATCATTCCTCTACTTCCGAAGTCAATTCCCGTCAATCCATTTATGATACAAAGAATAAATAGCGCTTATCGTAATTTGTATAGAGGAATGATAAAACTGGCTGTGCCAGCATACCAAAGGGTAATACGACATTATTGTTCGATATATTTCCTCCTACCTTTGACACAGAATATCACATTAGCCCCTACTAAGTAAAAACTGCAATTTTTGACGAATCTACTGTATGTAGTATACTATCAGTACCTATTCCTTTTTCTCCTTTAATGATTATTATTATTTGGTCAAATATCAATTTAATACATGTGTAGAAGGCAATTTTAAAGCCCATAGTTTCTTTATATAACTTTGTCTATGTTTGTATGACATGTATAACATAGCAAAGAAATACTGCTGTACAATGAACAATGACTAATTTAATAATTCTCATCATATTCCTATGAGAATAATGTTTCATAATCAACAACAGAAGTTTGTTAGAACAATGTATCCATTTTGTTTTCACTAATAAAACAACTAACCTTAGTTGATTTACAAGTGAAAACGCGTGACTGGAGACTTGGCTTTTAGCCATCTCCCACTTTGTCGTGCTTACGGCAGGTTTGTGGGCAGGTGTTTCCCCACAAAAAAGATGAAACAATAGTCAGATCAGTTGGTCAGAATATTGGATTACACTCTTTACCTTCCCACATACTATCCGGGGAATGTATGGTTATTTTTATAATAATCAGACCAATTGGTTGGTTGGTTGTAGGAAGGTAATAATTTTATTGAAATATCAAAACTGAATTTGTAAAATTACCTTGGAATTATACTCATAATCTATTTAAATTGTAATTACTTGCTCATTTTACCACATATTTTTAAGCTAAGTTTCTAGATCTACCCTTGGACATGGAATCTTCATGATCTGCAACCTTATTCTGTCCAAGCCAATTTTTTTAAAACAACATGCATCATACTGTTTGATTTATATTTACTAGATCATCTCTTTCATAGTCGCAGATATTGTTACCCTTCTTAAATTCTAAAAAGTTCATTATTTTTACAGTTCGCGAAAGTGATAGAAAACCCGGCTCTTATGTTTTGAGTTACTTGGGTCGCACAGGGATTAACCATTTTAGGTAAGGTTAACTTTGCCGCTATGACTAAACACTACACATTTCTGGTAAATTTTAGTTAAAAAAATATAGTTATTTAGTCCTATTTCCTATTTATTTATTTATTTTAGGTTAGCCAACAATTGTTTACACAATACATTTACTATTTATCAACTATTATATATTATTTGGCAACCTTCCAACATATTTATGAAATCCAATTGCTTGTTTTATTTCATTATTTTATTACATTTTAAATTAAGCGATGTGTGTTAAGGTTTTGTAAAAAATGGAATGCAATGCTTAAAGTGACGGTATAGTTAAATAAAAATCGTTATATTCACGTTAGAGATGAAACGGATAGCTGTTTGACCGCATATCGGATATCCTGCCGAACATTGTCGATTGCATGTCTTACGTGTCGAAATTAATGCCACACGTTGCTGCCTTAAAAACATAAACATAGATAAAACTCAGCAAAGAACTGCTGATTTACCACGCATGGTTGAAAGGTGAACTAGAATGTTATTTCAACCTCTTAATTCAATCTAACTCGATGCAAGATTAAAAACGAACTACGGGGTGTTGTTGAAGCTAAAAAAGCTTGACACGCTTTGTATGTTGATTTTTAAAAATGTCCTCTATTAGCAGTTAATCTTTAACACCGGCAAACAACAAAATGACGGGACAGAGTCGGGTGTATCTCGCGAAACTTACGACACGTTCTGTGACGTTCTGCAATTAGTTTGAGGTAGAAAATACATGTAGGCCAGATAGAGGCTAGCTTTAGGTTTCATCTCTAATGAATACTGAATCTTTTTATTATGTATTTAAAAGATAATAATTGAATAATAATAAATAATCATTTTATAATCACTTCTTTCAAGGGAAACTTAATTTATGTTTAGAATAACAGCTGTATGCGGCGACTATTACATCGGTGGTCGTCAGTTCGACTCTTTGACTGAACTCGTAGGCTTCTACAGTCACTGTTCTGATCTGCTGAAAAGAGAACGTCTTGTTGAGCCAGTTCCACCACCAGAACCCGTCAATGATAAAAAGGTAATGATTGGTTAATTTTTTATGTGCACATTGTAGCAAGTAAGATTTACATAACTTTTCACATAAAGTATAAGTAAGTATTTTAACACAGCAAATATTTAAGCTTGTGTTCATAAGCAATACATATTGGGTTCTAAGTATCAACATTTTTAGTGCGTCAATATTAAACTAGAGTCATAGTTGTACTCAATCATTCAATGAATATATTAAAGAGAGCCTGAGAGTAGCCTCAGTAGATGAAAAGCTGAGGAGCAATAGGTTATCGTGGTATGGACTCGTGATACGGAGGGATGAGCAAAATGTAGTTAAAAGAGTTTTATGTATGGAAGTTGACGGGTACAAGAGAAGAAGACGACCAAAGAAAAGATGGATGGACTGTGTGAAAGAACATATTGCTAGAAGGAAGGAAGTAAGCAGTGAAATGAAGGACAATAGACTAGAATGGAAGAATAAAACATATTGCAGCGACCCCAAATAGACATAGTTTTATTCTCACGAATGTATTTCGGAAGGATTGGGAAGGAGTAAGAAATGCTGTCGAGGCACCAAACGCCAGGTTTCTGAAATATTTCTATATTTCTTTCAAAGCTACGCAATCCTTTTTCGAAAACGTTAGGATATATCATTATTCATATCAGCTACCTTCTTTAATTTCGAATCAGTTCACCTCCTCTTCATAATATTTACTCATAACTAATTTGTCATATAAGTATTATTTTAAAGAATAAGTAACTCGTTTCCTAGCTATCTCTATCAATCTCGAAAGTTATTCTTATAATTATTAAATTGTAGCCTTATTATAAAACGTATAATTTTAATTATTAAATAATTAAACGTGTGATTTCATGTATGATTACTTACACCTACTATGTTTTAATTTACTTACAGAGGGTAGTAGCTATTTTACCGTACACTAAGATGCCTGACACTGATGAGCTCACCTTCCAGAAGGGTGACATTTTCTTTCTGCATAATGACATGGGTGATGGCTGGCTCTGGGTTACTGCGCATAGGTTTGTTTTCATTTATAAATTTTTATGTATAAAAATGCTATTACATCCTAGAATAAGTCCACCAGTTATCTAATGTTGTTCGTATTTTATGCGAATCCGATTATCATTAATTAAATATAATATATTCGAGGGATAGGCAAATTACTTATACGCGATCTAAGCCGCGGGCAAAAAATAGTAATATAATATACTAGCCATTCCCCACAGTTTCACCTGGGTTTGTGGTCACTGCTCCACGCCTAAGGACCGTAGCGTGATGTTACTTAGACTATAACCTTCCTCAATGAATACTCAACCCAATACAAAAATAATTATATTAAAATTTGACGGATAGTAAAAAATCTTTATTATATTAGTATAGATATTAAAAAGAGAATACGTTTAGTTCCTTGACTCCCATACAAAAGTATAAAGTCTCCTTTGTTTAAATTAAGCATCCCAATTTAACTTTTTTCAACACTCACTACATCACTACATATTATAAAACAAAGTGCCACGTCTGTCTGTCTGTCCGTTCGCGATAAACTGAATAACTACTGAACGGATTTTCATGCGGTTTTCACTAATAGACAGAGTGATTCATGAGGAAGGTTTAGGTGTATAATTTGTTAAATTGTTTTTTATTATTATTATTTATTTACCACATACAACTATCATCGCAGTTACCTAATACAATAGTGTACTTACATACTTAAAATAAAAATAAAAGTTAAGCATATATACTTGTATTATGCACAATCAAAGGATAATTTCCAATAAGCTGCCTTTGTGTTGTGTAAATTGATAGAAATATGATGATGATTGTTGAAGATGTCCATGCTACCTGTGCGAAGCCGGAGCGAGTTGCTAGTAAAATAATAAATTAAAAGTTTAAATCTTAAACTTTAGTAATTTTTTATTACAAAACTTGACTATTTTTGTCTGCTTATCTTTTCATAAAATAAGATCAAATAATTCTTACGACAGTATCACTGTCTTGTACAACCTGTCATTTCTTTTATTTTACAGAACTGGGGAACAAGGAATGATCTTCAGAGAGTTAGTCGAGGATCTCGACCCTTCGATTGATCCGAACACCGTTTTCTCCTGGTTCCACCCTAACTGCACTAAAAGTGAGGCAGTCGACATGTTGGTCAAGGCTGGTCCCGGGAGCTTCCTCGTCAGACCCTCGGATAACTCGCCCGGGGATTATTCCTTGTTCTTCCATATAAACAACCAAATCCAGAGGTTCAGGATAGAGAAAAAGGGAGTCAGGTATTTGATGGGTGGCCGAACATTTGAATGTCTGGATGCTGTTATCAATAGATACAGGAAGGAACAGATTGTAGAAGGACATACTTTAGGACAGCCGGTGAGTTTAATTCAGAATGTGAATATAGATTATATGAACAAATATTATACGTATATACAGATAATTACTATCATAGGACAAATGTATTTCACGATAAGATAAACATTTAGCTGACATATTATAATAGCGTTTTTGTAACACATTTCTTATTGTATATTTATAACAGAATTCAAAATAGTTCCTGTATCAAACAGGTTTCATTAATGTCATTCGAACTCAAGGACATGCTTTGGGTCTGTACATATCTACATATACCTATATCATTATTGTTCACGTGTAGGCTTCACGAAGCTTGAGAACAAATGTCATTTTATTGCATTATTTCTACTCCTAAGTTTGTGTGCCTATGCTATCATGAAACTCGTTTATGTATTTTATTTATTAACTGATACAGTACTTACCTACGTATGCTATAACGATATCATAGTTTACTCGCAACAGCAAATTTAACTGATGTTAGTCTAAGTTAGTAGTGTGCCCGTGGCTTCACTTGTAATGGAAACAAATCTTGAAAGTCAATTTTAACCTACTTCTAATTATCGTATAGAAATGAAACGTATGTTTCTTTTCGTAATAATAATCCCATCAAAAACATAAATGTAAAAAATGGGAGCCAAGTTAAATGTTAAGAATATACGTGGTTATCGACTAGTCGACAAAAGAATTGAGATCGAATTTTTTGCCAAGTTATGTAGATAATCCTGAAGATTTTACTCAGCTAGTTTTCACATCCAAGTTTTCTTATATTTGCTTAAACAACTTATCTTCTTTATTTTACACGCAAGTTACTACATCGTACTGTATTTATATTGTAAAGTCAACATATCTTACAAGGAATTGGTATGCTGTAAAAACTAGCCAAGTCAAATCTTCAGGATTATCTACAGAACTTAGCAATCAATTCGATCTCAATTCTTTTGTCGGCGTAGTCTATAACCACGTATATTCTTAATATTGAACTTGGCTACAATTTTTTACATTTATGTTTTTAATGGAATATCATTACTTTTTGTAAATAAATTATTATTATTCATCATTCCAAGGTAATCTGTAAAATTAACATTTTTTCGGCGTTTACTGATCTAATGTAATGTAATCTATATGTAGTTTGGATGACAGTACTATAATTTGGCATCTTGGAGCTGATCTGATGGTGGAACCAGGAGGTGGATAGTGGAACTCTTCAGTGGCTACTAGTAAACGCCTCGAGTTTGGGCTCATATGATTAGATTTAACGAGTCCAACAGATTGGGCTTGGTAAACATGGTCTGATGATGAAGCCAGGAGAGAAGAGGAGGTGGAGAGTGGAACTTTTTTTTACTTTTTAATTCTGTTTGCCATTAAAGTGTGTCTTTTTATAAAATATTTTGTAAAATTGTCTTTAAATAAAGTTCCGTTTTTCTTTTTTAAGCTGATTGCAGAGGGACATGTAATAGAACCGCAACAGAACACAACTGGAGCAGCCGCCGAAAAGATCTATGCGACATTACGCGAATGCCGAGACCAAATTGGCCTCAAGAAGACTAAGGGCATCAAGCACCAAGGCTATTTGAATAAGAAATCGGATAAGGCAGCTAAGAAATGGAAGGCGTTATACTTCGTGCTGTTGCAAGAGGGTACTGATACGCATTTATATTTTTATGATTCACCGAAGAGGACAAAACCGAAGGGTTTGATTGATTTGTCCTGTGCCTATCTCTATCAGGTAAATAGTTTTAACTAGCATATTGAGTTTAAG
Source organism: Euplagia quadripunctaria (assembly GCA_963859945.1). Classification (NCBI taxonomy): domain Eukaryota; kingdom Metazoa; phylum Arthropoda; class Insecta; order Lepidoptera; family Erebidae; genus Euplagia; species Euplagia quadripunctaria. The sequence goes on along the minus strand of OY982576.1, from coordinate 8,277,938 downwards.
AAACTTAAGTAAACACCCATACAAGTTTATTAATGAGTATGGGTCTGTGTCGGTGTTTCACGAAAACCGGTTTTTACAAATTACGTGATATTTTTAAATTTGTAAATATTTTAGAATGTGTAATTTTTAATATTATTTATTTATTGGCCGATGATTTTTTTGAAGGAAAAAATTAATGTCGGTATTTCCTGTTGGTATGTCTGCATAAAATGGCTTGTATCAGTAATGCAGAAAATATCTGTTTCATATCAGATGGTGGTTATTTACCATACAAAACGATCCAGTGAGATCACCTTCATTCTTCGGTTTGATTCCAATCTTCAGTTATCTGAATTGATCTGTGATGATGTGATGATGATTTGTCTTGAAGAGATTGAAAGTTAGAAACCTCATACTATATTTATACTAGAATTTATATTAGCTGCATTGTATCCAATTCATATAATAGGTACTCAATTTCTTACAAATCTATCATAATTAGAAAAATATAGGTCTATTGTTAATTAGTTTTAACCAGTCTGTATTTTGAAAATACAAATAAACAATGTTTAAAATTAAAAAACAATTTTAAACATTGCGTATTTTGTATGCAGCGTCTTACATTTTTTTTTTGGTTAAAAAAATGCATGCGTTTCAGAGAACAGCAAATGACAAGATATTTTTTAACTTATAATTTCATATATTCACGTTATTTTCATTTTTAACTGTCTGCCACTTATTTATTAAAGTGACAAATAAGTAACAACAAAAAATTATCGTCAACTCAACTATCATTCTTGTCCTTTAGTCTCAGTTGCTTACCGAAATAAAGAGCTGCGTTAAGCTAGTGAGCTGAAACTGAGTTACTGCTGTATTCAGAGTCTGAGTAAAAAGTATGTTATGTCGTCTAAGTAATATTGGTAGATCTTTTAAATCACACACTTAAAGCTAGCTAACTCTACCGTGTACAATAGCAAAATGTAACATCTAGCCTTCCACTCCCTCGTGAGCTATATTGCACAACCTACTAATATTATAAACGTGAAAGTTTGTGAGGATGTATGGATGTTTGTTATTCTTTCACGCAAACACTACTGAACCGATTACGATTAAACTTAGTATGTAGATAGCTAGAGACCTGGATTAACACATAGGCTACTTTATATCCCGATATTCCGTTTGCCGATATTCCCACGGGATCGGGACTTACGCGGTTAAAACCGCGGGGCGCTGCTTGTTATACATAAATTAATGACTTCTGTAAGTATATTAACATCTGTGTACATACACACCTGCCTACATTAATACAATTTTAACAGGTTGCTACCTTGTCAGAGAAACGTGACATTTTGTTAAGCTTAGGTATTTATTTAAACAAATAGCGCACTGTTCTCGCACACTAAAGGTGAAGTTAAATAAAAGTTAATAAAATAAATGTGTCTCCGTTAGGTCCACGAGTCTTTATGGGAGCGCGAGTTTTGTTTCCAACTCGTGGAGCGCGCGCTACCATGTTTATCGACGCACACATTCTTGTCCGCCAACTCGGCGGCCGAAGAGCGCGCGTGGCTCGAGGCGCTCAGACCGCTGTGTGTGCCGCAGCAGGCGAGACATCAGTCCAAGGTACAAGTCTGTTATTTCTTAAGAACTATCTATTGATTGCTAGTTTTAGTATGAATATAAGTAGCTCACAATAATTTATCTCCACGTTTTATTTACGCCATAGAAGACAAATTATAATTCGTGTAAAGCACTCAAACTATGGGATCTGCTACCGACTTTAACGGACTTTATTTATTATACGAAGTACTATAATACTATTTTTGAGTTTTATGTTCGTGTTTACTACCACTTTATTCGAGTTTAATGATCATGAAAAAGCGACTCCACAGACAGAGAATAGTTTAATAGCTCGTAACAGTACTTATTCCTAAAAATATTTCTAATTTATTCAAACAAAAAAGAATCTGACGAAACATCGGTCCGGTCCATGTCAGCAGTGGATTACATAGATCGAAGAAATTTCCTGAATTCAAATTCACCCATTTCTTAAACTGCTTATATCACGATTACTTTTTTATGAACTTTCACGACTTTAAAGTGAGTGCAATATTATAAGACTCGAGATTTGACTTGACAGTCAAATCAGTTCCTCTCCATTAACTAACACTGTAGCAATTTGTATGAAATAATGAGTTATGACGTCTTGCCAAATACTACTTTTAATATTGGGTTTAACA